>JAGDQP010001012.1:50438-101349 GCA_022664845.1 Lepisma saccharinum | reverse complement strand
TGCATCCTTTCCGCTCTCCTATCCCAGCTGAGCCTTAGATCCCGCTGCTATTTTTAAAGGGTTTTCCCTCAGTCACAGCAGGTAAATACTGAGATGGTACCTTCAACTTAGGCCTTGGTTGACACCTTCCTGCATCCTATGCCATCCTGAGCCTTACATACCTAAAGGCCTTAAATAAAACTCCAATTCTATATGGGTTCCGTTTTGCGTACATGCCACACCCCTAATGTTATATACATCCAAACCTGAAAGTTCTGTGATGCCTTTTATGTGGGGGAAACAAGTTGTGCTCTTAACATTCAAATTAATAACCATCGTCACTTCTGTACTATCAACAAACCGGATGCCCCAGTTTCCTTGCACACCGAGTCCCACAATACCAATTCTGATCTTTCTTTCTTGGTTGCCATAATCCACATTTTACCCCCTACAACCAGCACCTCAACACGCCGTCTGTGGGAGAATGCCTTTATTCACGGTTTGAGCGCGAAAATAAAACCTGGCCTTAACCTTCAATTACTCTAAGCTCCCCTTCTCCTCTGCATTTTCAACACATTTCGACCCACGATATCCCACCTTGTACTTACACGCTATACAGTTATTATTTCAAGTTCCGGATATATATATATATATATATATATATATATATATATTATTAAAAAAGCTTACTGATACACAAAAGATTACCTACCATCAACGAGCGCTTTATCAACCACAGCCATGTCGCCTACATCAAACAACACTACGTCGCCTTCCGTATCAACTGCCAGGTTATCATAATTTAGGTTTGTCATCAAAAAGGTCCAATCTGGATCACTCTGGAACAGAAGGAGATAAAGTGAAATAAGTCAAACCTTTCAATTTGCAAATGAGGATTCTACTATTTTAGTAGCGTTCTTCATATATTAAAATACGAATATAACAAAATTACTTTATTTACTTTTTATGCAGTTTTTAGTATGCTTACCGTTCCCTTTGCTCCAAAGTGTTTTACAAAGAAGTTTCCATTCTATCAAAACTTGTTTGGTGGTAAGCATAACTCTGCTACAACACAATTTCAATTAAAAATTAGAGGCAATGAAATAAAAAGACATGTCAGCCAACGGCAAGAGGGAAGGAAACAAAGCGAAGAAGAAAGGGACTTCCTAAGCGCCGGAATGAGATCCTCCTCACACTATTTTCAATAAATGACACAAGGTAACGGTAAGTTTCTTTCTTTTTTTTTTTTTTTTTTTTAGTGGTGAGCAGAGATACTGTCTAAATTTTGTCTCTCGACAGATTCCCATCCGGCGAGAATCGGCCTCGAAATCTTCGCTCCAACACCAGAAACATGACCACTAGAGTGGTCAGCTGGTAAACACATGTTGAACAGACCCTGTTGGTTCAACAATGCTGGAAGAAGACCCTTAGAAACTTACGGACGATAATGTTCGTGCAAATAGAGCTAGGCTGCTCGACGCGTACTTCCAAAATGAGGATATGCAAAGAATTCTGGATCTAACAAGATTTCCATCCCTAAACTCAATAAAGCGTGTCTGAGTTCACCTGGGAAAGACAGTTGCCATCTTCGCCCCACAGTAACCTTAGCGGAGAACTGCCTTTATTACTCCTAAAACCTCATTAACACCACTGTAAGCAACCTGAGGTCTCGCTGAAAGACCTATATATTTATTAGATTAATATATTAGACATCTACATGCGTCACATAAAATCAACTTTTGGACTTCAATGCTCTCCTAAGTTAGAATCGCAATAATGAGAGAATATATATTATTTTGTTTGTTTGTTTGTTCTGTATTTATCCCGTTATATAATTATAATTACGCACTTCTATACAAAATTTCAATAAAAATAATTTGTGTACTTATTTGTGAAATTCTTGACTTGATCAACTTAATTTTGGACACTAATTTATATGTAATGGTCTATCTCTCTTTTTCTTTCTCATGGAAAATAATACCATTATCATAGTATTTCTCGTACATGATGGGATTCATCGACCATTTTTCTTAAACATACTTTCAAGACAACATGTTAAGCCACTCCTTCCAGCGAAATGGAACGAAGAATCTGGTCAAAGAGCTCCAAGAAACAAAATCAGCTTTGCTTCCTCCAAGACAACGCACGCCTAACACAGTTCACAATACCATGAAAATGATCAGAAATTTCTAAAAGCGTTGTGGCTCCAAGCGATAAACATCTCAACAGAAGGCTTAAAGCCTACAAGAAGAGAAGACGTATTAAAGATAAACATATCATAAACAACCACCCATACGATCCAAACTTCATTGGCCACTACGTCCCGTAACCTGTCTAAGCTGACTGGATATGAACATTAGCCGATTACTGTTAAACAGTTGCCATAGAAACTAACCGTACAGTCATCTGCTCGGTGCATCTTCAAGGTTACGTGATAATGCCAGAGATTTTAAGTAGTCCAGTCCGCACGTGACAGCCCGCAACATAAACAGCTGCACTGAAAACTAATTTTCCTTAAATACTGACAGAAAAATAACACTCGGGTAAAAATATTGGGAGTTTTGTCTCAACTTTCTGAGTAACTTCTTCGACCACAGGGCAGAAATCGCATTCAAGTGTCTCATAACCTCTCTACACAAGGCCTCAATTGTATCAGAGGACAAGTTAAAAGCCCTCTGTAGTTCCTGAAGAGTAAACCGTAGCGCTATTGTCGAAAATTCACATGACTTACTACTACTACATGGTCTGCTTCCAATTTCCAGTGATATCTCTACTTTCTTCTTTCCACAATGGCCGCCTCTTTGAATTCCAGAACACTAAAAACATGTAGAAGGAGTGGAAAAGACTGATATGCTTTACCATGAAATTTTAGTACACAATATTTCAAAAACAGTTCTGACTACAGTATATATGTCAGTGCCCTAGTAACTACAATAGGAAAGCATCTCCACAGATGATTCGTTACTGTTTGGGATAGGTTTCACTTCATATTCAATGAAGCAACACACATCTAATACTCACTATATAATTTTCATATGTATTGTGGACTAACTGACGTACCCGCCCGTTGGTGCGGGATGATTAATACGTTAGCAACACTGACAGGTGGGACTGTTTTTACAATTGGTTCACAATGCTGACAACCCCTGCGGCGCGCGGAGTGCCTATATGACCTATCCCAATGGGTAAATGCTAACTTGATGCGTCCAACGGTATGGAAGCAATCTGAAATATTGACTTTTTGAAACTGGTTGGTAACACTGACATCAGCGCCCCCGGAGTATCTCCATGACCTGTCCCAGTACCTAAATGCTAAATTTGCTACGGACACGTTCAATGGTATGGAAGCAATCTGAAATATTGAATTTTTAAAAATCAGCTGCCAACACTAACATCAGCGCCCCTGGAGTACCTCTATGACCTGTGGCAGTACGTAAATGTCAATTTGGCTACGAATACGTCCAATGGTATAGTAGCAATCTGAAAATTTTAATTTTTGAAATTGGTTAGCAACACATAAAATGAGGCGCCGCCCCAGTACCTAATGTATATGTGCACAGAAAATGGTGTATATCAATGGATGCGGGTACATTTGTAATAAATGAATTTGAAATATGTTGGCAACACTGATAAATGAGGTGCTTAGGGGCGAGGATACCCACAAACCCACAGTAATTTTCTATTTTGCTGAATAATGTTTATGCCAAGTTTGGTGCTGATACGTACAACTGTATGAAGGCAATTTTTTCTAAATGCATTTTTGAAAAAAAAGATGGAAACACTGACAACTGGGACGCAATATTGAAGACGATTGCCTGAATCAGTACCTAAAGAATACGTATGCAAAAAAAAATGGTGTCGATAAAGTTTGAAAAAAAATATTTAATGGGTTGGCAACACTGATAACTCCGGTGACCTTTATGACTCGGCCCAGTACCTTAGGAAAATGTATGCCAAATTTGGTGTAAATCAATGCGGATACATTTGAAAAAAAAACAACTTAATTTTAAAGGGTTGGCAACACTAAAAAGTCCGGTGATCTAGAATACCTTTATGAGCTGACCCAGTACCTAAGGAACAAGTATGTAACATTTGGTGGAAAGTAATGCACTCATGTAGATTTGTATATAAGTAACATACACACACGCAGAGGAACTTCCAATTTTATTTGTATAAATTAAACAATGAATCAAAACGGGTTGCATCAGTAGAGCTATATAACGTGGAAAATAAATTGTGTAATGTCCAAAATGAGCAATAATTTTACTTCTAGGATTTCACGGCAACTAAATATCATTATTATTTCTTAGAAGGTCTGGCTGAAGAATATTTTCCTTTCTGCAGTTGATTTATCTGCTGTGAAATATACCAAGAGAGCAGTTTTGTTTCATCAGCATCGTTACGCTCTGTACCCTCTTGTAATGCCTGAATTGTATCCACGATTCTCTATTCGCCACGGGAATCCATTCATATTTCTTTGAGTTTGTCCAAATGTAAAACGTGTCGGTTCTCCGGATATTTTCACATCGTCCAATGGAAAGTGTTCTGGACGCCAGAGTAATGATTTGTTTTCCCGGGTGTTTGATCCCCAGCTCGCAATCGGCTGCCAAGTCCAGGATGCACAAATGAACTCTTAATCTTAAATAATCCACTTTCTGACAAAAGATTTTCAACGCTTGGATGTTTTGGATACTTTGGTTTTAAAAGGACGCACTCCAGATGCTTGATACAGCATTTCAAGCTTGTTTCAATCTAAAAGAGGTTGTGATGCTTGATTCGGCATTTCAAGTTTTTTCCGATCTAAACGAGGTTCTGTATCCTCAAACACCAACTTTTGGCCTAATTGTACTTTAGATGACTTGGATGTTAACTCGTTCCTTATCCTCTTCAACTCAAGCTTCTTGATGGTTCCAGTACGAGTTAACTCAGGCGATTTCAATCCTTTATTATTCTTTATAAAATTTCTTCTGTGAATATGATAATTAGTTCTGGGGTATCCTTTGCTTTCAAATGGGTCTCTAATCACGTTGTCGTCTCCCAGAAATTTGGAGTATGGAGAATACCGACTTCCATAGTTCCCAAACCCCGAAATGTTTAACTTACTGTATCCATGGGGACTTAAGAAATTCCCGCCTTTTGCAAACTGTGAAGAACTAAAACTTGGTAAATTATCCAAGAGGATCCGTTTGTTTTCCTTTGGATATATGAACTAATTGCTGTATTGACCAGATTTTTTCTCTCTTTCACGGCCGACAAAAAATGGATTCTTCCTCTTTGCAGAGTTAAGTGGTTTTGCAGAGAAGATATCCTTTTCTGAGGAAAATGAATCCGAATTTTCCGACAGAACTTCATCTTGCGATTCAGTTTCAGATGACTCTTGTTCTGACGTCATATCTAAACTCTCTTTGTCCGAAGAAGAACTCTCTACAAATTCGTTACTGTCACTAACCATACACTGACACTTACTTTCGACCTCGATGACTGTTCTTGAAAGGTCTTCCTCGCTTTTTTTGGAAGTTTCTTGTGCAATACCATTTCTCAATGCTGGTCGCCTCTTTAAAGAATGAGACCAATACTTCCTTTAGAATCGTGAGACTGTACGTAACTTTTAACAGTTATTTATTTCTTATTACTATTGTCGTATAAATTAGACACTATTACTATGGCAAAGCACAAACAATGCCTACAGATCCACTGATTCACAACGATGCACACGTCTATTGTTTACCGAGTGATGTGGATTTGTGAAAGCGCACTCAGTAATCGAAAAATTCCTGAGACTAGTTACCCTGATTAATTATTTTCTTTGCTTTACCCTTGAGTCACGCAATGCGAATGCGGGATAGTACATTGAACAAGGACAAGAAATCCACTATTCTCCGTTATACTTCCAACGGATAAGAAGCGACATTCCGCATCTTTAAGACGATGCAAAAGTCATAAAATTTAATTTAAATATACACTGCCGACACAACGTACAACAACCAAGCCGCCGTAGCTCAGTGGTAGATCATTCGTGACGTCGTCGGTTCCATCATAGTGGCCGACCATCCTGACAGGTTTTTCCTCAGTCACACCAGGCAAAAGCCGGGATGGCACCTTCAACACAGGCCGTCCCGTATCCTTCCCCCTCCCCTATCCCAGTCTGAGTATTAGATGCCTAAAGGCCAACAACGTACAACACTAAAGAACAATACAGTACAACATAAACTGATCACGCAAATTAAATCTTAAATTATTGAAATCTTACTCACAAAGACAATTCAGAAACGTCCGATTCACTGATAAAAAAAAAACAGAAGTTAGCTAATCTAATACCCACATTACTTGTCCACGTAATCGTTATCTAAAGTCAAGCACTTCACACACATATGGCATCAGCATTTACAAACCATATGCACTAACCGGCTTCACCAAGGTAACCAGTCAATTATTGACCCCATCCATAAGCTAAACAGCGGTAACCCAATATGTCACAATTCCATGTAGAATAGTCCTCAAAATTTGGAGAAATTCATAAGGAATGCTGTTCTTGTCTCCCCTTCTTACGCACATCTGACATCTGTGCACGAGATTTATCGTCGATTGTGTTGTGTATGTGGTGATAACGTTATGAGTAACGGGTTTGCGAGGGATTGGTGCAGAAAATTTAAGGGTGGATGCTCTTCAGTTCATAGTTGGAATCAACAACTGGATGGGTAGCTTGGCGGTGCAGTTTCATGACGTAGACTGCAAAACCTGTGCCATACATTCTACGGCGAGTGTCTGAATTTGGGTGCAGCCAACCGGTCGTTGATTTCCCAATAACCCTCGTATGTGTGGTATTATCAGCAACTTAAAGCTACAGCCCACGAAATCATACTCTTTTATACTATACATGCGAGAAGCGTGGAGATGTTAGCAGCTCTGTTCTTATTCAACGTACCATCCCGATACTGATCTTGAGGGCAAACCTGAAGAAAAAAAAAATCCGTCAGGATCGACGACAACAGGGTTTGAAGTTTTGAGCGAGCTTCCTCCCGAATATGAGTACATCACGCTTCCGAGAATCCACCACGCGCGGTAAATGTAAGAAAAAAAAAACTTCTACTTTATGCGATAAAAAACGGTTGAATATATCAAGTTTCGTATTGGTTTTCAAATTCAATCTCCCCACTATTACAAATACGCAACAATCACAGAATGCTGAAGGTACTGGTCAAGTTTGCAGTCACCCACTGATTTTGTCTATGAACGAAGACTCTACATTGACCTTCAATCTCGATGGAGTTAGGCTGAATGTAGTGGCTTGGACTCCACTTACAAAAGATCCATTCTATGTTTGTAATGGAGTGGGTGTGTGTAACGTGTAGTAACTAGTTTCTATTCACGACGAAACACTATTTTAAATTGAAAATATTCGTTGTTCGAGGAAGCTACGTAGACAGAAAGGTTGTTTACCCTTTTCTGTAATAGTTCCTTTATTAAGACCTTCGTAGACATGTTTCTATTGCTGCCTGATGACGACAGACATAGAAGTCTGTACCAAGAGTATTGAAGTAACGCTATTTATCATTGTTTCGCGAGGCACGATTTGCAATAATATTTCTCCACAAAACTTCCACATGCAGGTAGACCCATCCACCGTAGTCGAGCAGGTAACGTCGTGGCCTGCAGATTCGAACCCCGCAGGTGAGCATCCTAACTGAGGTTTTCCATGGTTTTCCTGTTTCATAACGGGAATGCCATGGAGGTATCTTCTATACCCTATTCCGTCCTCAGCAAAAGATGCCTAAGGCCATACATAAATTTAAATATATGAAGCGGAGTGCCTTGACAGCGTCACTGGGAGATTTGGGTTCGAGTCCCGATCATGCCAACGACCAATTTCTCTATGTATTTTTAAGATAAAACTAGTTAGTAGGAAATATAATACACAACAAGATTTGTTCTTGTGTTACCTTTTAATTCACACGCTTTATTCTACCTTTAATGTGAGAAACATTTTCGCTAGTGAACCATTTTCCTTAATCTTTGCTTTGTATTAGTTATTCGGTACGACTCTATCGTGGTTTCAACTTCAGACCGTCTGTCTAGAAACGGGGAGTGAATTTAGGGAGAAACCAAATTCTGTGACGTAATGGTGGCCACTTGTCACCACGCTCTGGAGATAAATATTCAGTAAAAATAGGAAGACAAGGTACTTAGTGAATGACCTGATATATCCGGTGTGAAAAGAATTTGTGAAGATTTGCGGACAAGTATTCATGGATAAATATTGTGCAATTACAGTGAAACTTCAGAGGAAATGTTTACAGGATAAACATATCGCTCTGATTCAAGGTATCTTTTTATTATCACTTAGTTGGAGATTTCTTGGATTCGTGACGCCATACCCATTGAGTATCCAAAGGAAGAGAATGGAGATTAATTTCCACTTCTGGAAAGATTTATCAAGATGCTGATATATTTGGTGAATTTATTTCAACGAAGTATTGTGCTTACGCATGGGAAGTAGTTGGTTACTAGTGAGATTAATTGATTTTTTATCATACATTCCACCCAGCCCTCGTGGTCGCGAATTTCAGAGCAGAAATGGGTAGGCACGTGAGTTCGAAGCCCATGACAAACTATCCTGACTGAGGCTTACCAGGGTTTCCCTCAGTTTCACCACGCGAATGCCGGGATAGTACCATAAGAAAGACCCTGGCCGATATCTTCCTCATCCTCTACCTAAACCATTCCTATCTGAGCCAAACATGTCAAAAGACCTTAAATAAAATTCATCATACATTCCATTAGAACTGTGTCGCACAACACGTGGAAAATGATATACAATGCGTACTTTATTGTTACATCTGTTATTCCACAAAAAAAAGTCATGTCCTTATTTAAAGAAAATCCTATACACAGAATAAGGTCCTACCTGTTACCTTCCCAATATGTTTCCCAGAACAGTGATCTCCAACAGACATCATCCCAACAACAGGTTTCTGATAGACTTACGAGATTACTGATTTTCCAATCCACAAAATGTAATGTAAAACTAAAATTTAATAAATAAATTCAGTTCCAGAAAATTAATTTTGTCTTGCAACCAACACAAAGTACAGGAATTTAAACTCAATTCCTACATCCTAAATAGTTATGAAAATTTACTCCTTGTGAATTACCTACCAGAAGTTCTTCCACTAAAGACAAAATCTGCATGGCCATTGTAGCTCTTTTAAGGAAAGGTTCTTTGACGTGTTTAGCCAGCGGCGTCAAACCTCCTTCCACTACTAATGCTTGACCACACGAGCCCACATAGTGGACAAATAACGAACTCAAAGTACTTGACGACAGAAACTGAAATATAAAACTAAATATTAAAAATAACCGAAATGAGACAATAAATATTTGGATATATCTATAATTTCACTTTATAGTACAAGGTAACCAAAAAGGTTTTTGCCGTTCGAGGGCAGTGATAACCAAAGAGCAAGACCTTTAGGTTTCGAACTAAGCTCCATCAGCATCCAACACATTTTGCCAACGTTCCTGCAGCTGCACAATATCCTGGTGATAAAAGTCTGCGGTCTTTGAGGCAAAGAAGTCCGTGAGTGCGTTCCGCAGGTCTCCCTCATTGGTGAAGGATCTACCACGGAGGTGGTTGTCGAGGGAATGAAAGAGGTGGTAATCTGCTGACGCAAGGTCCGGTGAATATGGTGCATGGCACAGTGTCTCCCAGCCAAGTTGCTGAAGGATCTCCCGCGTCCTCTCTGCCACACGTGACTTGGCATTTTCGTGGAGGAACAGCACACCCTTGCGATTTACCAATGTCGGCTCCTTCTCCCGCAATGCACGGTGCACCCTTTCCAACTGATGTGAGCAGAGGTCAGCAGTGATAGTCTGACCACGTGGAAAGAGGACGTAATGCACCACTTAGCGACAAGTTCACCATACAGAGAGCATAACCTTTCGTGGGTGCAGAAGTAGTCTTGAGGTGTGAGGACAGGGTCACATGGCGACAACCAATGTCTGGTACGCTTGGGAGTGTCGTAGAGGACCCACTTTTCGTCACCAGTGAGCAAACGATTAAATATGGGTGTGTTCAGGTGCCGAGTGAGCAAAGACAAACAGGCTGTCACTCGCTGTTCCAACAATATGTGGGGTACCCACTTGCTTAACCTGTATGACTTCCCTATCCCATGCAGGTGCAGTCTGACTGTTTCAGCGGAAACATGGAACCTTTCTGCAAGTTCATCACACGTTAGACCACTGTCCTCCTCGATGGCTGCTATCAGGGCCTCGTCATCCAACACATCTGGTCGTCCACTGCGAGGTTCATCAGCAAGGCTCATATCTCCCGAACGGAACTTCTGGAACAAATGGCTGGCGGTGCGTTCGTTCAAAGCATTCTCATCAAATGCCTGGCATATGCGGCGACTTGATGCGGCAGCTGACAGGCCCACTTTAAAGTCATTCAACAAACACACGTGAACAAGGTGAGCACCGTGCCTGTATTACTGAAGGTCGATGGTCAGACTAACTCCCGATCGCTTGGCAGGAACGTGCGTCATTTCGTTTCCTCTCTGTAAGCGCATGATTAATGGGACGTCAAAAACGGAAAAATAACTTTTTGGTTACCTTGTAAATACAAGCTAAACAATAGCTAGTGAAAAGGGTAGAAACTATGTATTTTAGTCCAAGTGGATGTGATCAACGGGCCCAGACAGGGACGGGATTAAGCCCACCGGATGGCCTAAGGACAGTCCAAAAATGGTGCCCCTTACGAACCCTCTACTGCTTACCTAACTAGCCACTAGGACTCAATAAGGGTCACCAGATGTCCGAATAGTCATCACGCTCGCTTTTTGTGTGCGTAGTCCGGGTTCAAAACCGTGAGGTTCCACTGAACAAGAATGGTTCAGAGCTTACCTTAAGAGAAACGGTTGGTCCCGTCCTTAGAAGCTCACAAGCTAGTTTAAGACGTTAATCATAATTCAAAACTAAGACGCAATAAGATCTGAAGGTGAAATAAGAGATTTAAAATACAGTTTTATTTCAGGCAAGACTTCCTGACTCAATAAAAAATTCTTGAAGATCATTACTTTAAAATCAAAGATGATAAGACAAAGATATTATCATCCCTTCTGAAATTATGTGATCTTTAGAGTAAAACATTCTAAACGTATGCAACAGAAATACTATATTCCATTCCAAATCTCTAGTGAATCTAGTTCTTTAATGCCCTAAGCGTGTGTTTACTTTGCTTAATGGTTAAACAGACATTGGGTTCCGGGTTCGACTTCTAGTGTGGAAACACTGAACGTATTGGTTTGGAACCCACTTTAAACTATAGTTTCCTTCTTCAAAACGTTATCTGGATCTCCAAAAGGCAACGACATACCACCATCGGTTCACCTTCCCTAGGAAACCTGCTTCTAGGCAGAACAGCAATCACATTCTTCATTCTGTGCCAATACATATAACGTAATTAACATATAATGTAATGTATTTGAGAAACCTTTATTTTCATGTTCTAATTAAATGTCTAGAAAAAGAAAGCCAAGTATCATATTCACCCTACCCTCATCTGTCAGTATTCCGAACGTTTTTATGTATACATATATGATCAAGTTCCACACACACATGTACAATACCCAATGCACAATTTCAAACGTCTAGCTCAACTTCTTGATAATCAGGGCAAAAACATAGATACTCCCTGGTATTAAAATAACTGAAACACAATTACACCGATTTCTAGCAAAAATAACAAACTAAACAGGAACTGTCAGTACCATATTTAACTGTATAAATATCTCTCTAATGCTCACAAAAACAAAAGTTTCGTGCTCAGCACTGAAGCAACGTTGGTAATTTTATTAACACATACTATTTATACTTCATAGTGTAGCCAGATGCTGTCAAGTTATGTCAGCTATTTTCTCCAATACAGACAATAATTCTTTTGATACGTTTCCACTGTCTATAATAACTGATAATTTCAGTTTCTCCTTGAAAAAGGACTCCCAGACATCACCATTGCTCATCTACCCAAATTTCACATAACTTATGTGTTTTTGAGTATATTTCACAAACTCCAAACACAGTTACAAGACCATTTTTAATAGGATATCAACAAAACAAAAAAGGAATCGACTTATTGCAATTGTCTAGTGCGACCGAGGAAACCCTAGTTAGGAACGTATTGGATGGGCCCTCAAAGGACACGAACCTATGACCTTCCAAATGCGAAACAACCAATGCTCTATCAACTGAGCTAAGAGCGCGTTACGGGTTTTATCTGGATATCCCATTTTGTTTTATCTACGTATTTCGATAACACTGAGAGGTTACCCTGTATATACCTAGTGTACGAGTATATATCGTTTTATAAAATAGCACTTGAAGTCTGAGGTTAATCAACTGCCAACTTCATAAGGAAAACGTTTTAGACTTGAAACTGTAAAATTTGCTATCCATTAAGTTACAAAATGAACTATACCCCAACCAAAGTAATAGAGAATAATAGTTTATACCCAAGGTTGCCACATAAAAATTGAAGCCAATTTCCTTGGTCTTCCATGAGTTTTTTGGAATATTTTCCCCTGACAATCGATATTCAGTATTCATAAAACCCATCATTTACTGAACGGTCCTCACTATTCTCATAGCCGACAAACACACTCATTTATTTTCAAATGTTTTGTTCTTGACACGACTGGTAACAACTTGTTCACTTCCTTTTCACTTAATAGGAATAAAAAGGGCTCAGTGTGCCAGTATGGAAAAGTACAATGCCGATAGTGTGTCAATGACCAATTCGTGTTTTCATAACAGCACAGGTATATGGAATTAGCTTTTAATTTTTTTTTTTTTTTAAAAAACGCCAACCTTTGTCGACAAGAAGGAAAATTTCGGTGATGATTACCCATGCTGCATTTGTAGCCTTTACAATAAATGCCTACACCGCAAAATTTGTGAGACCAATTTACCTAATTTTCATGACATTTTGCAATAAATATGTCTAATCCACGTAAAAAAATGGCAGGAATTAGAATCAGTGTTCGCATTGTTGAAATAGAATGGACGGTAAAATTTTCCCTGATTTTCTACACCTTTTCATTGACTTTTCAGATCTACGGCAACTCTTGATATTTCAAATCGAGTTTACCGAACAAAAAAAAAAAAACCGTAAACATACAGTTTGTCATATTCCATGCGACTTTTCCTACTACATTTATTTGTCTGTTTTATTTACAATCACTACGAGGCCTTTCGGCTTTGTTGTATAGCTTTTCCTGCTTCACTCACCTATATTAATTAATAACTTTACTCACAAGGCGCATTGAACTACTTTACTGCTCATTCATTAACAATTTCATGTGTACGATGTGACCTAAGAAAAATTTCAGCTATGACACATAAACTCTCTATTATGTTTAGTAGCATGAAAATAATCTGGCTTTATATATTTACCCTGAGTACAGCAGCTTCCGGATTGACAGCAACAGTAAATATAAGCATGGCTCCCTCTACGTCTGATATCCTTTCATCTCCGTTCTCATCAAACGCTTCCTCCAACGCTAATGTAAATTTATCAGTGGGACATAAAATCAACCTGAAAGAGGACAAAAACACTGTGTTTGCTCAGAACGCAATATATATATACACAAAAGCTACATTGTTATATCTGTGAAGTGGTAAAACTTAAAAAAAAAAAAAAAAAAATACTTTTAATGCTGTAATTAGGGAATGATGTCCGAGACATGACCATGCACAATTTTTCACCCTCATAAGATCTGACCTCACTCTCATTAAGTCAGGGTGGATGATGGCGAAGTTGAAACCTGGGATGAGAAGAAGTGAAGACGTGAAAATGAGAGAGGATGAGGACGAAATGACGTGAGGATGGGGAAGATGAGCATCCATGTGACCATGTTAAGGTATTTTTTTCTAACTGTTCATGTCTTTATATACCGACACTTTCTTATAATTTACCTTCTTATAATTATATATATGGTAAGCTCCATTCAATTAAAATAAGTATGCAAACTAACCCCTGTATTTCATGATTCAGTTCACTATTTCGTAATTTTATGGCTTATTTCTTACTTCTGGACGTTTAGTATTAGCGAAGTACATTTTTTAAAATGAAATGTATTTATGGACTTAAGGCATCTTTGGCACAGGCCGCGACAGAGGACGGGAGGTGTGAGAAGTCAGCCAGGAAGTAGTTTGAAGGTTCCATTCCCGTATCAGCCAGTATTAGATTGAGAAAAAACATGAATACTCAGAACCAGTTATTCCCCCCCCCCCCAATCCTCGAGAGCACCAAAACTTTAAAAATTTTACTGCTTTTACACCCTCCCAATTTTGACTTTACCCCCCACCCCCACCCAACTCAAAATCCTGGCGATATCCATGCTCAGAGCTCTAGTGTATTCTATGAGGAAACGAGGAAATAAATAGTCTAAAATAAAATAATATCTGAGCAAAGCAAATACGTTTTATTTAAAAACTAAAAAATGTATTGCCAACTAGCTAACAACATGGCTTTATCAGACAAACTCTCTGATGAAGCCAAGTTGTTAGTTGGCGAAACTGTTACACACTTTTTAGTTTTTAAATATAACGTATTTGTTTTGCTCAGCTATTATTTAATTTTATCTATGGTATATAAAAGCAAAGCTTTGATATGGAAAATATATTCTGTTCTCTAAAGATTACTTTGACTTATTTATGGCCTTTAGGCTGTGACAAATTTTCTGGTACTGGGTGTACCTTGTTAAATCAAAATCGAACAAACGGAAATCGTCACATAATTTGATACGAGAAATTTCAATATGTGTGTGTAATAATATTTTTATTTGTGTTAAAATTATTATTTTATTTTTAGCTTAAGTATGTTATAATTCACTTTCTTATATGGGATCTGGAAAATCGTATGTTTTATAGAAACGAAAAAGACATTATATTTTCGTAATACAATGTAGTACAGAGACAGGAGTATTCTAAACGAAGCGAAAAAAGAGATCCGAAGAGGACTTGTTGGTGAATGTGGTAGAGGGGACCGATTTATTTTTAGCCGGCCTCACAATGGAGCCTTTGTTAAGAAGCGGAGCAAGCCTGGGTCATTGAGAGCCGAGAACAGCAAAACAGGGCTTCTCACGCTTATTCCGTTGGAAATATTTTAAAAGGACAATAAAGTGTCGTAGAAAGCTCCTCATGAACAAGAGGCAAGAGAAAGATTTGGCGGCGCTTGCCTAAGGTTGGATTCGGGATCGGTTGCCTGACGGTAGTGTGTCGCGTGAGCTGCTGTAGAAAACGGTGAGATATGTAAAGAAAGCTATATGGCTTGAAATCCGGCCGATCGGAGGGCCCGGGTTCGTACCTTCTCGGGGAGGATGTGTGTAAGATATTTCTTATGGAAATTAAAATTAATGAATCACATGAAGCAAAAAATTAATGATTTGAAGGACTTCGTCAACTTTATGGCGAAGGTAAGACTTCAAATGTAACTTGAGATGGCGCTTCTGTGTGTATCTCCTCCCGAGTAAGAATTTGTGATTGGTCACGAGTTTTGTAATGCGAGTAATCATAAAGTGCATCTGGGAAACAAAATATCTCGAGACGCGGACGATAAGCTTAGTTTCTGATAGAGGTTTATAAAAGCTAATAAGGTTGAATTAAGTATGAGAGTGCTGATATTCTGGCTTCAGGATAGCAGTATCTCCCGCCGCTGAAATAATGTTTGCTGTGCAGAAACGTGGTAAGCAACGAGATTTAAGTACGAAGAGAAAGATGAGAGCACAGAGGGGAGGCCGCATCGGTGGTTTGATGCGGATCCCATTAAAAGAAGCTCTGGTAGTCCGGTAAATGTAATAGTTCAAGGGAGCTAATGCGAGAAATTTGTAGGGGATCAGAAAGGTGAAAAGTGAGAAGATTCCCAAGGTTAAGCTTCAAGTGAGTAGGTAAGCTAAGAAGGGAAATGTACCACTGAATCGGCTTCAATTCAGAGTACGCTCCCTGCATTCGCTCGGTGGGAAGCGGAGAGATGCCTGTGAGAGCAACTAGCGAAGCGAAACAAAGGAATGAAGAAGATTAGTAGCAATCGTGAAGTTTTACTTTTTTTTTTTTTTTTTTTGATCTCTTACAAAAGCGTGTTCTCGTTCAGATGACTGGACATCCGATAATTTGAATCTCGTGAAATGAAAGTTAAGTGAAACAATCCAGATCCCAGAATCGTTGTGTATTTTCTATACCCTTTTATATTATGGGTTTATTTTATTGACTGATCAGACATTTATTATTCAATTATATTATTCCATATTTTAATCCTCAATGAACGTTTATTTTGAATATTATATTTATGGATTATAAGTTCCTCACTTCTCCTTAGATTTTCTCATTAATGTAATATCATATTTATTATTTATTGGCCTAATTAGGCCTGGCGCCCGAATAAAATAAAGATAAAATAATTTAATGGATTGGATTCGATGGTCTTAGAGAGAAGAACCGTGGCCGTAAATGGGGCCTCCGTTGGGTTCCTAATTCCGGGATGTTGACCAGTGGAAAAGAGAAAATTATTGTGAGTGACCTCGGAAATCCTGTATATAGAGAAGTTCTGGGATAACAAAGCGTAATGTAATCGAGACAGACAGACCTATATACCGAATAGGAGTGTAAGAGCTTGAGTTAAAGAGAGGGGGTCACCACAAGGCATCAGGCCAGGATAGGGGACGTATGTATGATAGAGATCAGCCAAGATCTAGTTTTGAAGGCATCATTCCAGTATTAATCTGGTGTGAGTGGGGTAAAATGCTGGAGAAACCCCAGTAAGAGTAGCCAAAAGCTAGATTTGAACCAGGACCTTCTGGGAAAGTCAACGCTCTACAAATTGAGCTCGCCAAACTTCCGAAACGTTACCCTGGCAATTCAAGTAACGATCTGTACTAACATCAAATCTTGGTTATAATTGGAATTATCTGTAATTACTATAAATTCCTTCAATTGTGAGATAAGATAAAATTAACTTTATGGGCGCTAACATATGGCTTATGCCCGTCCCGTTGAACTGTTAGAAAGTATACGTTGAATAATCACTTATTTTATACGTCATCATGTATACACACTTATATTTTATACTTGCAACCTTAACTACCCTACCGTCAATTCGAGATGTTTCCAAACAGAAAGATTTCTAACAATATTCAGTGAGCGAAAAACTTAAAATTATTTATGACTGTCAAATACTTCTAGTTAGGGAAACAAAACATACGGCGATAAAATAATAATTTGCCTTACTTTGTGGTGATAATTCAATGTGAATTCGTCACAGAATCTCCAATATTGTTAAGATTCTTTCAACTATAAGCGTGCCTGTGTGATGTCATGCTTAACTATCCCATTATGCAACTGAAATAACACTTTTGAGCGCGGATGACTTTGGAAACTATTCGGATCATTGAGTAGTCCTCTATCCTTCTGATAAGACTCCGACGAATCAATCAATCAATCATTCAATCAATACGAGACGTTGTAGGTACAAAGGGCGAAGCTTATTTTCATTTTTAATTACCCCTTTAGGGAAACGATTTTGTTTGCGTTTTGTCCGTTTATAACAATAAGATCGAGAAATAAAGTTTGTAAAGAATGGAGAAGACCTACCTGAATATGTTGTTAAAAGGAAGTTGCACAATATTTTGCTCCATCAAATCGACCTTCTTCAGGTGTCCACAAGTCGCAATTGGTAAAACTCACCACTAGATTAAAACTACCATTGGAAGGAATCAAAGGAAGGTTAAACGTGAAGTGAGTGTGAACTAGTGACGTCAGGGTCATGCTAAACAGTCTTCCTAAATTCCCAACGCACGGTCACTTCACCTTTCACTTTCCTTCCAATGGTAGTTTGAATCTAGCGTTGAGATTTACCAATTTGGAGTTGTGGACACGTGAAGAAGGTCGATTGGACTGAGCAAAATATTGTGCAACTTCCTTTTAACAACAGTCCAGGTAGGCCTTCTCCATTTTTAAAAACTTAATTTCTAGGACTAATTAGAAGAGAAAAATAGAATCATGTAATATAAAATGTCGTATGTCAACCACGTGTGTGTGTGTGTGTTTTGTAGTAAATCATTTTTTTAAGAGACATATGTTCGTTGTTAAGTGTAGTCACTCTTTCTTCTGAATGAATCGATATACCGTATGTAACAATAGGTTCTTAGGCAATACTAGTTGGGTCGAAAATAGAGTTTTCTAGAAAACCCAACGTTACCTTTTTTTTTTATTATTAAATCGTTGCTCAACAAATAGTTCAGACTAAAATTGGTATTAGCAGAGAACATGAAGTAAATTATCTCCAAGGTGGCCGATAGGTTAGCGTGCTTGCTTTCTGGGCGTGTGGTCGCGGGTCCACTGAATGGAGTGGTATGAAGCACACTTTACCAGGACGTTATTACCAATTCAGTCAATCAAACAAACAGCAAATGTAGTCCTGAACTGAATCGGTAGTTGGAAGAAGGAAATAAACGCCAAAACGGTGGACGTCATTATTTAGCGCCAAAAGCCTGAGATAAAACAGATTCACAGTGTCAGAGGCAAGGAATAAATTGTTTATTGTATTAAAATGTTATTAGATCGAACTGGTGTTGTGTACCTATTCAATAAACAACGTTTCACACAGAAACAGGACTTTTTTTTTTAAAAAAAATACATTTTTGGCCTTTTTTTTCATCTTCCAGCTACCGATTTAATTATAAGGTGATGAATAATGCAAGCTTCGCATAAACTACTGTCCATTGTTTATATATAGCGATGTACTTGTTCCTTCTCTATAACATCGTGATTAATACCCGTTGGCCAAATGTTCTGATAGACCAGTTACAGGCTTTCTTTGGCATATTTTATGCCACGTAAAATTAAAGGAGGAACAGAATATTGGCTGAAGTTTATAGAAAACTGAAACGAAGTACACACTAGCCTATATCCATGCCATATCTGCACATAATCTACAGCAGAAAGCAAATATATGAATGAATTGCTTACGCAGCTTTATAAACTTGCTTCAAATAAAGACGATCTAAAAGAGGAAATTGCCTTAATATAGGCTTATTAACTACGCCACAAAAATGAATATTCGAAGTAGCAAATCGGAGAAAATAGTACAACACCACTAAAAGATCAATAATGAGAAATGGCAAGAAAGACGAATAGTTAGTAATTCTCATAGATTAGAAGTACCGGAATGTGGAAAAGTGAGCAGAATATTACAAGAAGCGATACGAGTTTCGAACAACCAGCGTTCCACTCGTTAGCGCTGAGAAATATATCTCTTGGGATACAATTAATCATACTTCCTTGAAACAAATGAAAACGTATATGTCTGTGAAACAGAATGCCAATACCATCGTAAATACATAGGAATGATAAAAAGAAATACCGATAATAGAATGAAGGAACACACACGTGGTATAAAATATTCCGAAGAAAAACTTTATCTGGTTTATCAAAATATTTGCTACAAATCACAAAGAAGAAAATATTAATACTTTGCTTTGTTTTAGATACAAAACAGCTATGTATAGGATGCATACTATATATGTAAGGAAAGACCACATCTTAACACTAACAATGGGAATAATGCACTATCACAAATAGTCAATGCATTGTTGATAACAATGAAATGAATAAATTGTTTCCATTTTTAATTTTAAACAAGAATGAAAAGAATTAAATACATATTTTAAACAATTTTTATTCAAATGTTGATTATTGCAAACCACAAATAATAATTTAATTGATTTGAATAAACTGTAATACGTAAGGTATGGGTAACTTCTACTATTAATAATAATAGTAAGATTAGTATTTATACTAGTTGTAGATGTAGTATTAGTTGCAGTTCTGTTGTAGTATTAGGATTACATCTGTTAATGTTGTCAACATACTTTAATCACTCCGCACCAACGGGCGGCAAATCAGCTAATAATTCATATATTCTTGTGCGCCAATTTATAATAAACTGTCGCGAATAATTGTGTGCAGTTCGCTCTAATCCGAAAAGTTAAAACATCTTCTCAAAATGGGTGTCTATTGAGTTCACTCTATGCATCTATAATGCCTTATATCTTCTCTCTCATAACGTACGAATTTTTATAATTACCACTGCAATTATAGAAAGGGGCATCAAACCATAATATTATTTCAGTTTCCAATATATAAATACTTTTCAACGTAACATACCACCACCAAATCTACATCCTATCTCTTACCACTTCAGGATCCTCATCCCATTAGCTAGAGAAACCTGATGATCGTACCTAGTACCACTACTTACGGAATATCCCCTTGTGATCTTCCAGCTACTGAACTAAGTCGTGTCACATTCTTCTTAAACTCTTCTTTGTATTGATATAAAAAAGATTCACGAAATGCTGTCCTTACATGGCACTGTTTTACTTTCGTCACATTTAAACATATTTTTTCATAAAAGGTTTTCAATAGATCCGCACCTACAGTTTTAATAACGATCTTATCACGATTTCCCATAAATCCATTGTAGACAGTTTTCCCAAAGCGTTTGCCTGGGGATGTTAGAGATTTGCTGGATATGGTCATTGATCCCGTCTTAAAGTCTTTACAAACACCGTCCCCAAAACAAATAGGGCACATATCTGACTGAAGTACATACTTCATCTCTGGCCACGATGCTACACTTTCTCCATATTTCAAGATAGGATCTGAATCAATTTCTATCAACCCCACTTTGATTTCCTCGAATAAGTTTTCAGTCCTAGTCGGTGTTTGTGGCACATCTTTTTTGATATAATTTATCACATGAACGAGGACAAACACAATAAATGCTACACCCAAACTCCATACAACTAAGGTTCTGTGTAAAAGGCCGCGGCGTGCAGAACGCATTATACGTAACGAACACATGAGCCGCTGTCGTTGCAACTATTGTTCTCATGAGGTACTGAAAATCTGAATTTTTCGAAGTACTTGCGTCAGGACAGCATTACCCATGTTATTAGTGTGAAGTAATATCCATTTTGTGTCTGAAAAGATAAAGAAAAAAAGGATCAATGTATTACTGCAAAACAGTTCTGAATGACATATACAAATGATACTATGTTTTAACTTATAAGAAGAAAGTAAGACGAAGGTTAACAATTGATACCTCATATACACATTCTTTGTCACCTAAAGTAGCTGTCTTTTTATTGAAAGGAGAAACATTGATGAACTTTCCAGTTGAAACTTCGAAACAAATAAACCACGAGGTAAGTTGGACGTTTATTTTTTTTACCAAGTTTCAACTGGAAAGTCCGCCAATTTTTCTCCTTTCAATTAAAAGACAACAAACACAAACTCTTTAAAGCCTTCCTGCAAAACAAGAGTCTACTGAAAGAGGTTCCAGGGGGAAAATATCAACAAAAGTTTAATATGTGGGTACACTATATTCAATGAAACTTCGCTACCGAACGGAAGCTAGTACTTGTAAACTGAACCCAATCATTACTCTGATTGTTCATACTAATTACGCTTCTCGTTCGCCCTACAATTTTTGTAGTTTATCCTTGTTTGTTACCTCAATCTACTTATCGTTTAGCAATCACAACGCAACATGTTTCTCTCTCTCTGTCTTTCTTCTTCCCCCTCTCTATATATCATCATCATATTCAGCCATTTTCTATCCACTCCTGAATGAAGGCCTCCCCCTTTTCTTTCCACATATCTCGGTCTGCTGCTATCCTCATCCAGATAACTCCTGAAAAACGCTTGATTTCATCTACCCATCTTGCATTTGGGCGTCGTCTCGGTCGTTTCTTTCTCTGAGAATCCAATGTAGTACATTTGTCGTCCACCTTCCATCTGTTCGTCTAGCTATGTGACCGGCCCATCTCCACTTCATCTTCTTCGCAGTCTTGATTACATCTTCTACCTTTGTCTATACGCGAATCCATTCGTCTTCCTTCCCTCCTAGTTATTCCCAGCATGCACCTCTCCATTGCTCTTTGTGTGAATCTTAATCTTTGAGTCATTTGCGCATTCAATATCCAATTTTCACAGTCGTACATCATCACAGGTAAGACACATTGATTATAAATGTACGCTTCAGACACATTGGAAGTTTGCTTTTGAAAATAAAGTGTAGTTTTCCAAACGAGCTCCACACCATTTTACATCTTCTATTTATTTCATCAGTCAACTTAGCATTCGATGTTTTGAGCTGCCCTATTGTGTCTCCGTTAATCTTTATTTCCTTCTTTGCAGTATGTTGATTGTACATTACTTTTGTTTTACTTAAATACATTTTACGCCTATTTTCGAACACTCATTATTCAGTTCTTCCATTCTAGTTTGCTGCTCCTCTGCAAACTACAGAGTTAATCAGCGTAAATTATTTTAGTTGCACTTTCGGAAATATATTAACGATATTAAGTTATGTTTTATCAGTGTTATGAAATATAAATGAAGGTATAAACCGAAAATTTTAAAAAAATATATATATATATATATATATATATATATATATATATATATATATATATATATATATATATATATTTGTTTCATCCGTGTCCTTTGCATCTCGGTAACTTCACGTAAGCATCTGATTTATTTATGCATTCGACTACGATCTAAAACATGGAACCACAGAACAAAACTAGTGTCACAAATGAAATACCAACTTCAGTTTCATATAAAAACTTGAATATAACAGAACAACATCCAAATATACAATTAAACACATGAACTAAAATGCACACGTAAGTAGGCACGTGGGAGTTAGCCATATCCCAACCGAAACTTCAAAGCAACATCAGAGGAAAGTTACAATTCAGATGACAAGGATTTTTTCGAATGTATTGAAAGAACCAGCACTATAAGCAAAACCCCATTTCAATGAAGCGAGAAAAGTTTCCAGAACTGTAAATTCTTCAAGTATAAAATAACATGGTTAACTACAATATTATAACTATTCCACATCTTTGAAAAGGAATAGGGCCTATGTTATTTTTCCGAAATTAAAAAACAAGCAGGTATAAAGCCCATAATTTAGCAATTCAGAACTTTTTTCCCGGAAAAGACTTCCTTATAAGTGAAAAACACTGAGAAAAGCAAAATGAAAAACTCCCTCCATTCCATTAATAACGTAACATTACCGTACGTATTTCAGTAAACAAAAACAGTGAAAACATTATAAGGATAACAAAGACAGTACATTTAGGTTCGATCAGACCACTTAGTAATATATAAGCTTTTTTCAAGCCTGAGGTAAATTTTACTTTAGGTTTCCCAAAAAGATAAAAAAGTTTGAAACAAAAGTGAAAGAACAAATAGTACCTGGGTCTAGTTGGTAGCTTTGGCGTCCAGTGTGAGCACATGGTGTGCATGTTAAAGGTGAGGTATATCACGCATAATGAAAACAAAAAATAATTTAACCTGTGTTTTTTCTAATCCGTCATCGCTAGATGGAATTAGGTTGTAGCAAAATAACTGCAATTGATAACATAAAGTGTCGACATAACTGTTGCTTTGCGTGCCGCTATGTTTGCATACGTGAACAACGCGATTACGAATTAACTAAATCATTAACACATTCCTTATTTTAACACTTTTTGGATTGCTGGCTGTCACCGTGTTTCTAGAAGTGCCTGTATGAATTAACTGCAAGGGAATTAGTAGCATAGACCGCACATACAGTCAATAGTTGGCGGAAGCTGGTTAACCAAAGCTAAAATGTATTCCCAATCTTCACATGCTATAATGTAACTAAACCAGTCAGCTGTCGCTATTTAATTATACTTTTTAGCTGTTGCTTTTGCGCAACCTATTGACTTAACACCGAATCTCAATCAGCAGCAAATTCTTTAATCAAACACACAAATACATTTACATGAACTCACATGTTAGAGAGAAAAGATGCATTTTATTTAACTGTAATATAGCACAAAATTGAAGTGAATTAAGCACCTCACTTGTCACAACTGTTCACATAGTTTTCACAAAATTAACACACTTGTAATAAAAAAATTACTTCACACAGAATTCACCAGGGAGTGTACACAAAATATATGCTATTCACTTATAATATATTCAATGTTTTGTTCAAAATGAATAAACATACCTTTTCTGTTTACAAAACAAACCATTGTGTTCAAATTCTTCTTCTTCTACTTCTGATCATAGATAAAGAATACTAGTCTGTACCAGGTACCATTTCAGGGTGCAATATTTTTCAGAAGTATTCGCATGACTTCATAACTCATATGCTTACACTACCGGTACGAATAGCCCACTCTCGCAAAGTTTGAATTTTGAACTAGAAGTCACAGCGAGAAGCGCTGTTTGGTCCTTTGGTTAAAAGGCGTCGTCGGGAAGCTGATCCCAAAGTCGCGGGTTCGAACCATGGCGTAGGTTTTTTACCTACTTTTTAAAAATAAAATTAAAGGGTTTCGTTTTTTTTTTAATGTAAATACTCAAAGGGAAATTTAATAAAAGTAAGCCTAGTGATTTTAAATTTTAAAAGAGACCACTAAAAACTAGGATGCATATAAACCCACCAGGTGCAATGGGGGTAGGGTGCTTCCGAAGGAAGTTGGGCGGCAGCAGCCGCGGTTAGCGGTGGGTGGGCGTAAGCAAAAGTGCTGTAAATGTTACTCACTTTGTCGTACCGAAAGTGCTTCCATACGGGCTCTCCTTAGAAACGAAGCTATGCGAATATATCTGAAAAATTTGGCTTCCAGCGTCGGATCATAATATGGTCGTCATTGTATATTTATATTATATTATCATATCATATAAATGATATTTTTTTCTTCACTTTTCCTGTCAAAATTCTTATATTATCATTTCTATTATAATAATTGTGTTAGCAATGATTAGTGTAGGTTAAGAAGGTCAGGTGGGTACATTTTATTATTCCCGATAGGACAGCGCTATTTTAAACGTCTTACGACCATCTATACTATTATGATCAGCGTGTGGTTTTCCTAATCACAAATTTCCCTACATAGGTCCTAAATTCCCTAATGTGCTTTATGCTAAATGAAACGTACAGCATAGCCTAAACGGCTCTGAAAAAGGTCCTACCCGGTTACAGGCCCTCCGAAGATTGTTAAATAATTTGACAAACCTGATACTGTATCCGACACACTTTGTATATTGTTTCTTTTATGCTAGCTGGAAACAATTCATATTTGTTATTGATCGTGGTAAGGTGATAATTTCAACAAATCTTTGTTACGTTACAAAACAAATCTACATCAAATAAGCCAAGGACTATACTTTCATTTTTTTCTAGTTATGTATTGCTATGTAATTATTGTAGGGTTTTCCTTCTTCAAGAACTAGGAGGATGTTTAGGACACACTAAAGGCCGCTTTAGATGATACAATTTCTCGTACGATGAATATTGTAGCGAAAGCAGTGTGCCAGCGTAAAAAGAAAAAAAAATATGGTTTTATACCATAGCATCTTGCCCTATTGTAGCATTCTTGCTTTCACACTCTGGCACTACTGCTAATCATAAGATTCATCGTTGCATAAATGCTGTCATCCAAAGCGGCCTTTAGGATGCAACATCATGTAAAGAATTCAACACTTTTAGGGATGGTTTTCATGAAAGCTTGCAATGCTTGCCTTGCTCCTGATTTGGGTGAGTAGAGAATTGAAACACGTGTTTTATTGCATGTATTCAGTATTCAGAAGTGTAATGGCTGATTCTCGTTCAATCTTGCGTTGCTTGCAATTTGGGTGAGTAGCAAAGTTTAACACGTGTTACACTTACCTTACAAGAAAACACGAGTTTCAATTGGCTACTCACTCAAATCACAAGTAAAGCAAACAACGCAAGCTTGAACAAAAATCAGCCATAAATCGTGTTTCAATTGACTATTTACTCAAATCGCAAGCTAAGCCAGCTTTTATGAAAATCTGCCCTTAGTGCAATTGGGGGACTGGTATGCCATTTTTTTTATTTTTTTTTTGCCACAGCGCCCATTTCTTTGCATTTACTAATATTTTTTAAAAAACAACATATTTCTAACATAACCAATCTATCCGTTGAGACAAAAATACGATTGCTAACGGTTTCATGAAGGATATGGCTTCACAGCAACAAATGTTTGGCAGTGAGACCAATTACTTGTTTCAGCAGATACATGGCTTGAGGTCTTAAATACGTATAGTGAAATTAAGGGTCAATAACTGGTATCGAGGGCGGGGGGCCACTAGTGGTTAGAGAGGGCCAACTATAGTTTATTTTGCTGTTTTCAAGAAAAATAATTAATAAAAATGCGCGTTCTGCATTTTTATTCACTGAAAATTTGTATTGGGAATGCTAAGGGTTTATAGTTAATCATGAACAGAAAAATAAAACCGGTATAAGTCTGCATTTCTAATTTCAGAACTACTGTGGTCTAAACGGACCAATAAATAGTAACTTTAGCCTATTACTTCCTATTTTTACGGATAAGTAGCTACATGTTTCATACTGTATTTACCGTATTTGACAATCGAATTTGAACAGGTTTCTTTGGTAAAATTGAAACTTAACATCAGACAATGCAGGTACATAAAAACTTAACAAGTAGCTTCTGTGAACAGAACACTGTAGAAATTGCTTGCGAGGAAAACAAACAAGTGACGGTTTGTGTGGTCAGCAAATTGGTTTTGAAAAATACCATGGTTGATCTGTCAGGAGGACCAGATGGACCAATTGAACACGGATTTAGTAATCTAGTATTTATAGTGCCTGCAATTGTTATTGTGGGTTTAGCAGGTATGTATTTATTTTGTACTCTGACACTTTCCAGTTTCCATTGACACTTTTGACAGCTGACAGCCATGTTAAGCAAACGTGTGACCTGTCAGATAACTACCCTATTTACAATTTGTAACTACACTGCCGCTGGCTGACTAGAATAGAAGTTACTTGCGATCGCTTTGCTTATATTAAAATGTTAGGTGTTTTATTTGCTTTTAAGTGAAGTCGTGTGGTACAGTATGGTAGTTGCTGTTGCCCATAATGTACCTGTGTAATGTATATGCAACACGTTGAAACTATTGTTTGTTGACTGAAGTGAGCTCACATGTTTCAGATTTGCTATCCTGCTTTCGTGGACTCAGAAAAATATTTATATTATTAAAAGCCCGTAGCCCCTCTCCGCCCCAAACTAAGATTCTGACTAAAGTAGTATAGTTTGATTTGGTTTGTTGGCCTAGGCTCTAAAACTTTGACGTTTCAGTAGTTGAACGTCCAAAACGAACATATCTTCAATCTAGTGATGTAAAGTTTCTTGACAATTAGATTTTTTGTACTTGTCACGAAATAAACATATTGGTAGATATAATAATTGTGTCCAGAACGAAATAAACATATTGGGATATAATAATTGTGTCCAGGATTTGGGGCGGTCAGGGCCTATGATTAGGGTATCATCCTGGCATTAGCTTGGTATGACTAAAGGAAAATCCTGACAGGATGGTCAGTCGCTGGCAAACCCATGACCTCGCCAATGCTCCACCAACTTAGCTACGGCTGTTCAGTTTAATGTAACTTAAGTAAAATCGAGAGACCGAATTTTGTTACATCTTCTTGTGTAGTTATAGTTTTACGTCACCAAACAACAACTTTACATTTTTCGTTCGGATTTTCACTGTTCTCCTCTATTTCACTTCCGAAAGCTAAATTAACGGGCTTATCGCGGCTACAACATTCAGTTCAGGTAGATTTGCACTATACGCACTTCCTGCTATATACACACATTTTCGCATGCTTTTCACGATTTTTCCTCATTTACACTTGCAAATGCATTAAATATACTTAAAGACAGTGTAAACAACTGTACTTACCACCATTTGCTTGAGACGCGCATGGAAAATAACCCGCATTTGAACTCATATCATTGTCCCCTGCCTTTTTTTTTTTAAGTCTGGTTCGGAAAACCTTCGTTGCCGATAAAGCGTGGCCGAGTACTTCCTTCAGTAAGCCCTGCCTGCCTCATTTTATTTTGGCATTCGGAAACCACATCCGATAAATCACGCATTATTTATGTCTCAACACACGCCTTTAGTCACCACACCATAATAATCCAGTGATCAGCAACACGTTAAATGCCACTTTCAAGCATTCGCGCAGATTAAAAAACTTCCTGCCAAGGGCTCCCTGGTACTTTAGACCCTTACGGGATAGAAATAACCCTACTGGAATTAAATACTCCGATAGCCAAGAGAGAGAGAGAGAGAGAGGGGGGGGGGGCTATCAATACTTGACATACATACATATAGTTTGTATGTATGAATATTGTAATATACATATCCCCTTCCTTCGATTTTAGGCTGGCTACGAGCCTGTGCTGTGATTGTATTATTTTCAACTTACGCCTTTCTTTAAAGTTTACAAGTACATCTACAGTGGGTTAGGTTAGAAAAGTCAGGTTAGGTACGTTATTTTTTATATATATAAATCACAAGGCAACGCCCTAGCCGAGCTGGTTTACCGGTTTCCGTAAGATCACCGAAGTCAAGCAGCTCTGGGTCTGGTCAGTGTTTGGATGGGTGACTGTTTCAGCACTCCAGATGGTGTTGCCTGTGCGGCGTCCACCCAGCGTCGTGAGGCCAATTTTGGAGCTACCTGAATAAAGAGGTAGCGATCACAGTTGAGGGATTCGGCTCTCCTCTCCCAACACGTCTGGTCAGCGTGGGAGCAGTAGACCACCTCCGGGAGAGGCCTCATCCAGTAGTGGATTGAATATGGCTGTGTATTATTATATTATATATAAATCGCAGTCATATTCTATCCACTACTGGATGAGGCCCTCCCAGGAGGGAGGAGATTAATCTACTGCCCCCACGCCGACCAGATGAGTTGGGAGAGGAGAGCCTAAGCTCTCACTGTGATCGCCACTATCTTTTATTCATAGCAGCTCCCCAATTATATCACGATGCTGGGTGGGCACAGTTCCAGACCCACACGCCTTGGAAAAAATCCTTGGCAGCGCTGGGAATCGTTAACGTTAACCACTAAACCAACGCTTTTTGAAATTTTACACAGTCAGTTACTCACCGCTCATGGTGCTGCGGTCGTTTTTCATATCATCTTTTGCTTATAATTGCCATCCACTTTGCACTTTGAAGCGGGTAAGAATCCTTCGTTATTTTAACATATTAGGCACTTTAGACAAACAGCGGCAAATCTTACATAAGACAGCTTCCTTTGCTTACACATAAAGTCAATTTCTCCCGTAAATTTTCCATTTTCTGGCGGCGTAAAACTTAACAGCACCAATCTTTTTTCTCAGTTTGATCGTACTACCAAGGGTAGTTGTTAAGGTAGTGAGGATTGCACTAAACGAAAGTTACAACTCCGGAACAGATCCATTTCAGGGTAAGTACGGTCAATACCTCTAGTAACCTTAGGATTACTAGTTTCCGTTTTGGAACCCTGCTCTAAAAGTAGTAACTGACAATTTCACACAGCTCAGACTCATTTTAACCTTGCACCGTTGAAATTCAGTGCATTCTTAAGTGGAAACTGATATACAAATTAATGCAGAGATTGCGAAGTCGGGTTAGTTCAGGTTCTGTTTTTCATACATACAGCGGTGGTTCCACCCATCTGATAACTTTTTCTTTCGTTCGTGTTTTCTGCGTTAAACACTTGCTCTTCATCTGTTTACTACATATTAGGAAACTCGAGATAATGTCCCTTCGTCCCAGGAAATTTTAAAACTCTGTCTCCGAGGATGGAAACTGTTACCGCTATACATATTCGAACTTAACGAAACAGGGAAAACAATGAAGGCATTTATTCTGCAGACCCAATCCAATTACATCATGTTCACTTATATGTGGAATTTAACGTAAAAATTCACAGTAATGCCAAGTGTCAGATAGAGAGCGAAGGTGGGTAAGTAGTCAGGTCTTTAAAAAAAAAGCACAGTACTATCACTTCCGTCTACACATGATAAAAGGACTTAATTCTGGATAGTGTCTGTGGAACTTTACCAGAAATTAAAATTAGGTTAAGCTTTACAAGATGCAGTCAGAGGTGTATCAAAGCACTTTTATGTTCTAGTCCAAGGGTGCAAACTGATCTTGCAGGTCTTTTATGTGAGATGTAATCTAAAATTATTAGGAACCCAGAAATCAATACGTTGTACAACAATGGTAGGTGTACTTTCACAGAAAAACCTTCTTACGGAGTGTGTTTGGTAAAGTATTTTAGATTACACTTAAAGGTTTTCAGTACAAGGGCCACGCGTACCGTAGTTTAGAATAAGAGAGCCCAAGACACATTTTACTGGTTGTTTTTGTTCCTGTGTATAAATAAAGATATTTATCGCTATAATAAAAACGTAATCAAACCAAATCAAATCTGACCTCTATCAGCCTTATACATTGTGATGAGAGGGTACAGAAATCTACATCCTTCAATAAATGAATGCACTTGTAGCGAGTATGGTGCCAGTGATATTGTTCGAGACGTGACGCCCTTTTGGCGAGACTTGATGTTTTTATCTTCTTTGTAACTGTAAGCACTAATTAACATTTTTAAAATGAATTACCTAGCGCAGAATTTCGGAAAGACCTTAAAATAGGAACGTACGAACGTTAGCATATGACTCTATCAACAGGAAAAAATATATACAATATCCTGATACAACTGGGAATTCCAAAAAAGAAAAAACTTGTTCAACTTGTATCTCAGCGACCCCATAAGCAGAGTACGGGTAAGCAATAATACGTCAGATAGTTTCGAGATTCGCAACGAATTGAAACAAGATGATGCCTTGTCACCATTACTGTTTAAGTTTCCGTTAGAATATGCGATTCAGAAAATAAATAGAGGACAAAAAGGGACTAACATTGAATGGCTTGAATCAACTGTTAGTATACGCGGATGGATTAGATTTAATAGGGGACGATATAGATGCACTACAAAGTTTCGCCTTTGTCTTAGTATAAGCGTGCGATGAGATAGGTCTACAAGTAAATATATAGAGAAAAAAAAATACACGATAACAAGCCGAAACATAGGAAATGAAGGAAATAAAAACATAGGAATTAGGGATGAGGTCATAGAGAAAGTAAACAAATTTTAATACTTGGGAGCATATGTAACAAGCAAAAACGAGGTCACGAAAGAAATAAAAAGTCGCTTAGTATCGGACAACACATGTTTCTACTCAGTCCAGGAACTTTTAACCTCGCGATTGATATCAAGAAAGTTGAAATTGAAAATATACAAATCGGTTATTCTTCCGGTAATACTTTACGGTCTTGAAATTTGGAGCACGAACCTAGCAGATAAACATAAATTACGAGTGTTTGAAAATAAGCTCTTGAGAAAGATATACGGGCCTAGACGAGACGAGATGATTGGAGAGTGGAGGAAACTGCATAATGAGGAACTCCACGGACTGTACGACTCACCCGATGTTGTAAGAATAATGAAATCGCGACGACTAAAATGGGCAGGCCATGTAGCTCGGATAGGGGAGAAACGAAGATTATATTCCATCGTGGTTGGTAAGGTGGAGGGAGAGAGACCGTTAGGAAGATCGAGACGACTTTGGGAGGATAATATTAGAAGGAATCTTCGAGAAGTAGTTGGTAGTGATGAAAATTGGCTTGATCTTGTTCAGGATAGAATCCAATGGCGAACGTTCGTTCTTGCGACGATGAACTTGCGAGTTCCGTAAGCCTTAGAGTTAAGTGTGCAAGTACGCCAAAACAATTAGAGTTCATTAATGTCTTGCTCTTAATTTTGTTTTTGTTAGGTAAAATATTATTACTTTTTGCTTAGTGCTAAGAGCTTTATACACAGTTTATGCACTTAGTAGCAAAATCAAGGTAGGTCTTATGTGTCTTTAAATGAAAAGTGAGTGTATAAATGCTAGAGGTGCATAAGAACTGTAAAATATGCATCTATATAAGACTAGGCACTATTAGATGCTTTCACAAGATAATTCTCTTATGAAAAACTATAGTTTGTGTCAATAAAGCGAATACTGAAGAATTTGAAGCTATTAGCTCATTGGATCATGCGTTATCAATTGTTTAATGAGAAGAGATTCTTGTGTGTTCTTTGTGCTAGGAACAGAGTGTGGTGATATGTCTTATGTGTGAAGGCCATAGAGAAGAAAGAAGATAGGAACTAAAACTTTCAGGTAAAAGCTGATTGGGCGTGGCATAATACTGCTATTTCGACAGGAACCAGAAGCTGCAGTCAATAGTATGAAAGTCCACCAAGTTGCAGCGCCACTGCCGCAGAAATCTGGTTTTGTTTTGACTTTTATTTCTATCGCAGGCGAGAAAGCACACTTCATTTGTCGCACCAGCAAGATTGATTCATTTAAATCACGATCAAAAGCTCTGGCCGACACCTTCCCGAATCCTTTCCCCTCCCCTCTCCCGAACTGCTAAGTGACACTGGGGAGATTGAGCGGCAATTCAACTCGGACCGTGGTGGATCAGTGGTAAGAGTGCCCACTTCTGGTGAGTGGTTCCTTAGTTCGATACCGAATCGAGCCATGTTGGCTTTGTGGTGGGAAATTACCGTACGCATGGCTTTTCTCAGGGTTCTTTCGTTACAACCCACTTCATTCCACTAATTCTCCCATCATCACCCATTCAGCCTGAGTCAAAGTTGTCTGAAGGCCTTACAAGGAATTTAAAACAAATCAGACTCTGCTCAGGCGGATCAGTGAGACCTTTCCGAATGCCTTATTTTCCTCAGTTCCATCTGTAAATGGGAAAAATCGGGACTTTCAATTATCTTGTGCTCAGAACCACGCCGCGGCTCTCTTACGTACAATCCTTGAAGTGAGGTCACTCCCACATTGAACAGACCCGCTGGAAGCCTCCCGATCTACCTACTTTGCTGTAGTTCATGTTCTTTCAGCAGATAGCACTACGGTCGACTAATACCAACAAACATCGTGCGCTTTGGATTTCGAAAAGCGGCAACTTGCCGATCTATCTAGCTTGTCTGTGCCGTCGGTGGGGAAAGGGTTAAAGGAGAATGCTGTTACAAGATCACTTCATCCGCAAGAGGTCACCCCCATATCATTTTACTTGTTCATAAAGCCTTTCACCGCGGAATACCACCTAATGCCCTTGTAATCATGTAGTTGATATTTTTACAGCAAGATTTTCTCCGATTTAGTGCGGATACATTTAACGGTATGGAAGCAATTTGATTTTTTTATTTTGGAAATAGGTTGGCAACACTGACATCATAAGCGATCAGGACTACCACTTCGATCTGTTCCACTACCTAATGCACATATATGCAAAATTTGGTGTAAATCGTTAAACACATGTATATACAACTAAGCGACACACGCATTCATAAGTGACATTCATTTATGTATATACGAGGGTCACTAAATAAGTTTTAAGATCTAGAGAAAAACTAGCACTGGAAATTGCAAATTAGCCCTTATATTTAAAAAAAAAAATACTCACCATGACACACTATGCTTAGCTGCATTCGCTGGAACCACCTCTAGAAGCAACCACGCCCTCTGTTTCAGGTACTGCTTCTAACTCTCCTTTATACAGATGCTTATCAGAATAATGGAAACACCTGAACGAAAGTGCAACTTACCAGATTAATATGGTGTCAGGCCACCTTTAGCCTTCAGAACAGCCTTGATGCGACGTGGGATGGAGGCATAGAGGTCGTGAATGGTAGCAAGTGGAATATTACACCATTCCTCGTGCAGGGCATCGGCCAGTTCTGTGAGAGAGGATGGAGGTGGAAATCGTCGCCGGAGTCGTGTTTCCAAGATGGACCACAGATGTTCAATTATGTTGAGATCTGGGGATTGGGCGGGCCAGGGGAGGTGTTGAACTTCATCCCGATGTTCCTCAAACCACGCTGCAACAACTCCAGGTGTGTGAATGGGTGCATTATCATCCTGGAATATGGCGTCATTGTCCGGGAACAACATCCGGACCATAGGATGCAAGTGGTCTCCTAAAATTGCGACATAATCGTTGGCAGTGATGCGTCCGCGAAGTGTGACCACAGGACCCAATGAAAACCATGATATTGCGGCCCACAGCATCACCGTGCCGCCGTCATGTTTCACAGTTGGGCGGAGACACTGCAGATCATACGCTTCTTTGGGCGTTCTCCACACATAAACACGGCCCGTGGTTTGGAATAGGGTGAATGGTGACTCATCCGACCATACCACACGTTTCCAGTCGTCAACGGTCCAAGTTGCATGGTCGCGGCACCATTTGCGGCGTGCTAAAGCGTTCTGGTCCCTGATGAGAGGTTTGGCCCGTGCAACACGACCCCGTAAGTTCATGTCATGTAATTCGCGGCGGACTGTGATTGTCGAAACAGGTTGGGGAGGTGGTGATTGAGTTCCTCCGTCACTTGCGCCGCAGTGGCACGACGGTTCCGCGTGACAATGCGCTTTAATACCCGGCGTGCCCTGTCACTGATGCTTTTCTTCCGCCCACTGTTCCGCTTCCCCGATGTGGTTTTCCCGTGTGTTGTGTAGGCCGTCATCACCTTCGACACTGTCCCTGGCGACACACCTAACACACTAGCCACTGCCGTCACACTCACTCCACATAACCGCGCACCAACAATTCGCCCTCTTTGAAACTCTGAGAGGTCTCCCATTTTACACTACCTCCGTCTGCTGCAGCCACTGCATACTCCTGTTCCACGACGCCTGACGTAGTATGGAGACCGACCTAACACACCACCACCAGCAGTCCGGCGCTGCGGTCGCCACGACACCACTGCCAACCCATACATCTGACGTGTTGCCAACTACAGGTGTTTCCATTATTCTGATAAGCATGTGTAGGTCGTAATAGCTTCTTCAGAGCTGGTAAACGGGGGACGACGTTTGGAGATTTCTTCACGTTAGGGCCAGAAAGAAGTCGCTGGATGCGCGGTCGGACTGTATGTAGCTTGGGTAAAAATTTTTACAAGGGTGTCCTTTAGGAAAGTGATTGTTGCATTTGCTGTGTAGGCGAACGCGTTGCCATGGTGCAGCAAAATTCATCGCAGGTCCGGCCGTGATCGTCTCTCCCGGATGCTAGAGAAAACCGGTGGCAGACAAACTTCTTTGTACCATTTTTCAGTCATTGTCCTTTATTTTTCGAGCACAACAGTCGCGATGTGCCCACTGGTTGAAAAGAAAGTGGCCATCATTTTCTTCGCAACATTTAAGAGGTCTCTTAACTTTCTTTGGAGGCTGATTAACTGAAAAGACGCAGACCGATAATTAACATTTGGTTTCGTGGTCAAACTGGTACATCCAGGTCTCATCGCCTATAATGATTTATGATACGTGCCGAGAATTCCTCATTGTTGAAATTTTCCAACATTTCTGTGCACTATTCCACCCTTGTCCACTTCTGCTCTTCGGTCATGGAATGAGGCACCTATCGAGAGTAAATTTTCCTCACACTAAGGTGATCGTGTAGGATGGTTGTAACTTTCTGGGAACTGCTCCACAAGGCCACCTGTATGTTCTTGTATGCTAATCTTGGATGTTCCCTTATCCTTAACTCCACCGAAGACACATTTTCTTCGTCACAGTTGTTGAAAGTCCTCCACTCGTCTGCTCATCTTCAACGGTTTGCAAGCCGTTCAAGTGGTTGTCTTTAGATCTCGAGTTGTCATTACGAGTCTTACAGAACACAACACGGCCCCACTGCTCAGACACAATCGGTCCGATTCAATTGTACTTCCGGGGGAGGGGGGATACTAGGAAGATTTGGACTTTCAAGTTGTATACAAGTTTATGTCCTTCCATGTGCCATTCAACAGCGTCTCAAAACTTATCTGATTGACCCTCGTATCTAATAGTAGATAACATTTTTCTTTTGTTTTCAGTGCCAAAACAAGCAATGTCCATTTCAAGCAATTTGAACATACTGTAATAATGAGGGGACAGCTGAATTGTCTGTAGTCCTTATACTAAAGTTGTATCGAAGAGAAATGTCTTGAAACAATGTCATTATTCTTGGAGTTTGTCTTTTTTAGATATGTCGAATTCTCCTGCAGCAGACAGTTTTGGGTCTGCTATATCTTAAATTCAGCCCATAGTAAACTCCAAATGGATTATTGGTGTTAATATTTTGAAATCATAAAAGAAGAGATGTAACTGAAACATCTACATGCGTCACCAAATGAATGCATCATGCTGAAGTGAAAAGTTCAAATGGTGTGAGGATAGTGAGAAACAACAAATGAGACAGTGAGAAAAGAATTAGGGACTACACAATTTTTCAGTGTTACAGATTAGTAGCTAATATTCAAGGAGAAAGAAAATGCTGTTTGTGTGTGTATAACCTAAATATTTCTGCACTTATTCTTTACAGTAATTATCGTACGAAGAAAGCACGCTCGGGGTAGATTTTCTGCAACGCTGGTAACATATTACTCCGAACAATTTTCACAATTCGTCAAGATGAAACAATCCTTACGAACGAAACATTTCACTATCAGACAGAAAATTCATTTGCTCACAGTGTCCCATCTTTCACAGGTGTGGCAAAAGTTACGAACATAGGGGGAGGGGAGGGTATGTATTGAAGGAAAGCCACCGGTTCTGGGTTAGATAGTAAATAAACGTAGAGTATTTTTAATGTTATTTTTACCCTGAACTACCGTATATTATGTATTGTACTGAGTACCTTTTTTACTTAAAGAGATCTGATGATGATGAGTGGTGTTCTGCCTTGAGGCAGGTTTATGATCTGTAGGACTTTGGGCAAGGTGAACCGTTGGTGGCTTGCCATTTCCATTCATCAGATGGATATGACGTTCTAAGGACAGGACCTATAAAATCAGTTTTGAACTACTTCGTTCAATATACCCCTCCCCCGCGTATTGAAGCCAGGACATCTTTAGTCACAAGGCGACGAACTAAATGACATCTTAATCAGGGAGAAATATCAGTCGTGGAGTATACTGTACTACAGTTTTAGCCGATTTTTCAGGTTATCATATAGAGGAGGAAATGAAACTGATTAGGACATTGTTTAAGTAAGTATCAAATATGTTGGATGAATACGGAAAGTTTCCTATAAAAACTTGTTTTACAGCTACCATATATTAACCATTGTCTCTTCAAAGTCTCTGTCTGTGACACATCACTGCCAACGTTTTTGAAACCATTTCCTAAAACACGTTTCTCGGGTGACTCGAAGGTCTTGTATCGCATTTTCCTGAATCTACTGTACTTGAAAAACATCCTTTCAAGTTTAGTTTAACTTCGGAAACAGGAGACACACTACTGGGACAAGTCCGGTGAGTATGGTGGGTGTTTTTACATTTTCACCGGTCGCCGTTATCCCTGCTTTAAAATGTGTGAAATAGTCGTGACACTGCTGTTATAGTTTTTCGGGTATGCTTACCAAAACATTTTTAACGTGTCTGTAAAGTTTTGTCGAGTTAATAGCAAAATTTCATTCACACATTATGCAAGATATTTCGTTTTTACGTTGTTAGAAACCCGACGTACGAAACGGCATTAGCTTGATGACCAAGATAACGTGACGTGGCAGGGATCACTGTGTTATCAAAATGTATACCACTAACTACAGCGCGCTCCACTTTCCGGTTGGTGCACTATTCATAATATTTGGTCTTTAATTGAACATACATCGTATGTTACTGAATATAAATCAACGTATGACTGGAGGAAGTGGCAGGCTGGGACGGATGGATATGACCTTCTGCTATTAGCAAAACACAAAAAGATCAAGAGTATTATTTGTAAAGAGAAGAGGGATGTTCTCTCCTTGCTCTTGCGCTTTCCCTAAAACCCGACTCAGTTCCTTTCATGGAACGGGATACTCTTTTCAACCATAATAGAGTTTCTGCGTTACTAATGCAAATTTTGTGCTAGATATGTTTTAAATTGATAACTGTAAACTTGTTATACGGGGATTACATAACATTATTTGCCATAGGCTAGTGTGTACTCAATTTGTTTCGGAGTCGCTTCCTCCCGACCGATTTCAGTACATCATTTTATTTCTCCTCCTATCTCTTTCAATTGCACCACATTGATTACTAGGCATTTTAATTACGTGAAAAATCTGGTAAAACAGTAGTATTCCATGACTGTTAAGGAATAGGATTTTTCCTCGTAGCTTTTGTCGCAAATAAAGGTATTTTCGTATTCTCCCCAATGGAGATATTATTTCGCTTGTCGCTTTGGGACTAAAGGGTTCCCGGCTTCAATACCCGAATGAGGGGCATTTTGACCGTAATAGTCTCAAACTGACTTTATAGATCCCGTCCTTAGAACTTCATCTCGATCTGATCATTGCAATGGCAAATCATTATCGGTTCACCTTGCTCAGAGTCATAAACCTGTCTCCGGGCAGAACACCTATCACCATCAGATCTCTTTAAGCAAGAAAAGAAGGCACTCAGTATGATACAGAATATACGATAGTTCTGTTTAAAAAGAACATTAAAAATACACTGTGTTTACTACCTAAGTCAGAACCGGTGTCTTTCATTCAATGTATCACACACACACACCCGCCTGATGTTCATAACTTTTGCCACACCTGTGAGAGATGGAACAGGGGATACTGACCAATAATGCTTTCCTGTTTGGTAGGGAAACGTTTCGCTCGTAGGGATTGTTTCGTGTATTCGGAGTAATACAATACATTGCCAGCGTTGGAGAAAATATGCACCGGGTTTGCGTTCTTATACTACGATAATTATTTTATACAAGAAGTGCAAACAACGATAACGCAAAATAGCGATAGTAACAGCAGTTTCTTTATTATTAATTATTAGCTATTGATCTGTAACCATGAAAATTGTGTAGTCCCTAACTCTTCCCTCTCTATCTCACTTAATTTGGTAGCTTCTTCGGATAAGGGATTATGTTGAAAGTATAAATAAATAAATATATAAAACGTGGTGCCCCGAGGTCAATTGAACGGAGTGGCCAGGGCCTAGTTTGTAAGTACCGTCCCGGAATTTGCCCAATGTGACTGAGGAGAAAACTCTGGAAGACCTCAATCAGGATAGGCAGCTCCTGGGATTGTTCTCAGGGTCTTCCAATTACTAAGTCAACTCTGTACCAACTGAGCTATGACCGCTCGGTCCGCGATGATATATCGAGTAGATGCCGTGATTCCTGTTTCCTCATCGTTTCTCCGGAATTTGTATTTGCCAAGTAACGTCATCCCTGAAGACAAGTGACAGCTTTAACCTGTAGATAACGTTCGTACAAGTTCGATTACTTTAATAAAAATGAAGGAGTTTGTTTTAGACACCAACTGTGTACACAGCCATTAAGTGGAGGAATAATTGATGTTCATTAATAAATGTACACCTCCTGTTTTGTCATTCTGTCTCTGACTTGAAGACAATCAAAATGTGTAGAGCATACAGATTGTGTGTATGTATTTTGTTCTACACAAGTGACCCCATACTGTGATGTTCAGTGTCTAATGAGATATATATATTTTTTAATTCTTGCAGCACTTGTGTAAATAAACTATAAAATGTAACAGGTGTAATAGATGTAAACCTTTTTTATTCGTTAATTTCTATTAGAAAAAGAAATCGTGTACACAGTACTTAAGATTTATGTGGATTCCAGAAAACGTAAATGAATAGTAGTTTCAGGATTCCGTTTTTCAGTAGATTTCTTCTTAAATGTACGCGTATGGTTACTGATCTGGCTAAAATCATGAAACGTGTATCAGTGGCGACTCGTGCCTTAAATGACCGAGAGGCTAGCGCACTCGCTTGCTCGTTGTCACAAGGTCTATTCCCGTCGGGGTCTCTTGAACAGAGTGGATCGGAGTCCACTTCACCAAAAACTGTAGGTCTTACGTTAGAAACTTACCAGCTCGTTTAGGACATTATTAACAATTCAGTCAATCGTGCGTTAAATAGTAGGCAGAGCTGTACCTAACCGTTCATAATGTAAATTCACTTCTGCATTACAATCTCTGTTTTATTCACTGTTATCCTAAATTTTCCAAACTTAGATAGATTACCCATAATGCCATTTTTCGGTGCTGATCATCCTAACAAGTTTTCCTCAGTTACAACTGGCTTATTCCGGGATGGTGCCTACAAAATAGGCCCTGGCCGTTTACCTTCCAACATCCTCTTCCCCACCCTATCACGGCCTGAGCCTAAGATGCCAAAAGGCCTTAAAATCAAACCAATTCAATCACGCTAGTTTCCCGTGGTATCAATTGATGATATTTATAATTAATGCAAAATTAAATATATGGCAGATGAAGTGACTTTATCAACTTCACCTACTGCCATGTGTATTGATAAAAAGCTACATAGAAATCTGTTTATCACATTTTTTTTCTCTTGCTTTGTCAATCTAGATGCACAATTTCTCACCATATTCTTTTAAGTTTATCGCATTTTTAAAAATTAATTTCATTGTATTTGTCTGCCTACTGAAAGAAAGTGATTTAGGTTATTCCCGTGGAAGATAATCTTCTTGAGATAATGAGAACTTAAAACGTTTGTGATAGCGAGTTAAAGCTCATTAATACTTCATAAGTATCCATTAAAAAGTATAGAAGGAAAAACCGTTCTTGATAAGAACATTATTGTGTCGATTTGAGTTCTTGGTGACAAACAATGAAACATTTTAAGATGATAACCGAGTAATGAACCTTGGTTAGTAGTAGCGTGGCTGTTGTGATATCACACGATAAGCGATTTGTGATTCCACGTCTTTAAGTGTTTGTTACCTGTAAAGATGGCCGATGCCGGTGAAGACGACGTCCAAAGAATTCCCACCAGGGAAGAGTTGCTGTCAGTTTTGGATTATTTAAATCTAACGGAAGAGGATAAAGAAAGCATCAGAGAATATGTTAAGAGAACTTCAGCTCAAGAAGTAGAAGAAAGCGGTTTTACTTTTAATAGTAACACTGTGGTAATTGCCGCTGCGTTTCTCGTTTTACTTCTATTCGGTAAGCATTTTATTATTACTATTTTTTTATCCGTAAGTTGAAGGAATTTTTTCAACCTATCCGATCCAGGAAGCAAGCAATTATTCATAATTTTAATTATTTTACACTAATGGGCTGTACTGGTATATTATAGCCGAAAGGATGACTTCTACGGCAAGGATATCTTCCGAGAATATACCATCTCGGTATTCGCTGGTGGTTCTGCAGATACCCCCTTGGACGACTCGGCATAGCTGGTTTGTACAGAGCTCGATCCTGCGTCACAGGAACGGGTTATTTTGAATATTTGTACGATGCTGTCAAATTCTCATTGTGATATTCTGTATAGAATTGTGTGTTGAAATAAGAACTATTCCTAGCGAACAGAATCCGGTTCTGGGATCATGTTTAGAAGTTTGGAAATATCATTTTGAATTTTATTTAAGGCCTTTAAGCAGCTGTGGGGCTCAGTGATGGGAAAATCGGTGGAATGAAGAAAGTGGGGGGGGGGGGGGAAACGGGAGAACCCCGAGAAAACTCATGTGCACGGTGTTTGTCCACTACAAAGTCCACATGGCATGAGCAGGGATCGAACCGAGGATTTCAATCACCAGAGGTTAGCGCTCTACCATTGAGCCACCGCAGCCCATTGTTACCGTGGAGAATCTGAATGACATTTCTATAATGAAGGTTGTAGGAACTTGTGGCAATTGCATTTGTATTTTATTGTTCTAGGTTCAAGCCTTAATGCCACTCTTTTTCTATGCAGTAGTATAATGTTTATACCAGTTACATTACGAGAGGCAACAACAGGAAAACAGGGATGAGTTCTGTCGCCCGAGAATATCCAATTTATAATTATCTTGCACAAACAAACAGTCTCTAGTCTCCTTTTGCCCCGTTGTGTATACGTTATATACGCCACTGGTTCTAAAAAAAACTGTCTCAAATGTACTAAAGAAAGTTATAATGTATGGAATCATGAATGTATTTCGTAACTATATATAATAGCCTAATGTGAAGGTTCAGCGAGGGAAACGTTAACATTTGATTTGATTCAACGGTTATCATCGTTTCAAGTTCAGTATCTTTTGGTACTGACCGCCGGCGAACTGTCAGAAATGGGTAATCGATTTTTGATTGAATTGCTTATTAATGTCCTAACGAGGTGGTAAGCCTCTAAGGACAGGCGTTACAATATTTTGGTAAAGTGGACTCCGAACGACTACGTTCAATGAACCGTGGCCGCGTAACCGGTCAATCGACTTACCCGACGAGATAATCTCATCTGTTAAAGCGTCATATTTAATGTTTGTATGCAGATTTTTCACTGTTGAGGACAATAAAAAAAGACGTGACAGCCGAAAGAGGTATAGGACTTCTTATGCGTAGTCCATAAGGTGTGCATTTGGACCCAACCTCAAACTCACGATGTGGTTTCGACTTTGAAGATAGATAGATCAAGTGTGAGCGAAAAAAAAATATAAAAAAAATACAGGGTAGAAGACCGCTCCATATTACGCCTGATTAGCTCAAAGCATAGTACTCCCTGTCTGATTAGCTGACCGATGATTGGTTATTATAACAGTTATTATCTGAAGAAAATTTGCTGATAGGACCAGGTAAAAATGGAAGAACAATCAGGAAAATATGCTGGTTAAATAAAGTTTCTTTGGTAAATATAAGGAACGGCAAGGAGTGCATTGGATGTGAGTCCGGGTTGCAGTAATTTGGAACGTAGTGTCTTAGGAGCGAGACCAGTGTTCGATGTCGAGGGGCAGGATGCAAGAGATTTGCCCTGGTGCATAAGGATTTCATCGCCGGTTGTTAATTCCGAATATCATCCCAAACAAGTAGTAGGTTGAAACTTAACTGCAACCACTAGGTTTGAGGAACCCCCTTCGTAATTTATAACAAATCGAACTGGACGATACTAAGTTCTACATCTTTGGATCCAGTAGGAGGCATCAGGTATACACTAGGGATGCCCAAATCCGAATTTTGGATTTTCCATATCCGGATTCCAAATAAGGAATTTTGCAGTATGATGCAGTTTTGGCCATACCTTTTTTTTAATTTTAAGCTTACCTTATTTATTTTTGTTCTCAGTAGTCTGTAAGAAAAGATTGTAAGAAAAATGCACCTAACTAACAGAAATGAACAGAATCGGTCTCTCCAAGTGGAACGACACTTTTTTATTTCCTGGTAGGTAACCTGTTTGGTAATTAATTTCCAAGTCATTAATCTCAGGAGAGTAATCACTTTCAAGAATTACCTAACTTAAGTACTATTTTTTTCTTTTCGTTTTCAGTGTGTTTCTTTTCTGTTTAACAGGTGTACAAATACTTTTTGCGCACAATAGTCTCATCACGCACATATCCACTCCAGAAGTTGGTTTCGGCGGGGAATCGGAGGACTGTTTAGGTGTGAAATTTACGTAAAATGCAGATAATTTTGCCTAAAATGATAGTGATTTTACAAAAAAAAAAAAAAAAAAAAAAAAAAAAAAAAAAAAAAAAAAAAAAAAGAATTCGGGGGGCACCCCTTAAATATTATGAGTATTCAGTACATTTTTGATACTACTGTAGTTGTTTTCTCAACTGAAATCAATAAATAAAATTATCTGCTGTATTTTTTTTCCTTCCATAGTCAAATTTAGCAAAGTATTTTTGGTGCAAAATACGAAGTGTACAAGTGCTTTTTGCACTGGCTGTAAGTGTTTCGTGGGTAAGGAGATAAGGTAGATATTAGAAGTTAAAATGTGATGTCAGCAGATTGACAGTGTTGCCAAAGCTATTTTTAAAAAATGATAGTTCGTCAGTTTATTATATATTTCCTATCTCCGTGTTAATAATCATAATTATGTGAAACAAGAATGTAGTATTGCAAACTATGAATAATAATCGAGGTTAAATACTCAAAATAAAACATTTTCGGCGTTCAAGCGCTCCGTATATTATTCACAGTCCGAAATATTGCATTTCATGCATCACATATGATGTTTATCATTCCTAGTGAATACCGCAAATATCCAGTAAACTGATGTGGCACTATTTACAATATGATATATTAAAACTGATTTACAACACTGTTAACCCGATGGGAGCACATAATTCATTTTAGCTTCTAATATCATGTTGATTCAAATCAGCACTCCAAACGTTTTAAAACATCGTTTATGACTTAACGAGAAATAATCACATGATTTGTCATTGCACAAGTTTATTTTGAACTTGAGCCCGCTGTATCTCGAAAACGAAGCGGATTTTAGACCGTGTATTTGTCGTTGGAACCACCCTGTATTATTTTATTTACGTTAATAAGTTTGACAGACATGACAGGTTAAGCCTGTCTAAGTTTGAGTGACGATAAAGCTAGCTCCCAGATTGTCTGTTGTAGGTAACATTCTAGCAGTCGCCTTGTGGGACGAGGAAACCTTTGGAAAATATGTCAAATGGTCGGCTTGAGCACGACTCGAATTTCCTCCACCTCTACAGTTCTGATCCGAAGTAGAGTTGCCAACTATGTGAAATAAATTACCGGAACCTTTTACTAGCTATGAGGGGTTGCATAAACCACAGGGATAGAAACAGTTTTGAAAAAAAAACAAAAGAGTACAAGTGCAACTTCTTCTTGTACGTAATCGAAAACTATGACTGGAGAACAATACCTAAACACACCCCTTTCCACCGTAAAAAAAGTGGGGGGGGGGGGGAACTCGAATAGCTCAAAACTGGACCCAACTACTAACTGATTGATATGATGTATTTTCAAAGAGACAATAACACAAAATAATTTGGGTCATATCGTGTAGGCCTACCTAAAAACTATGACCTGAACATTTAACAAAAAAAAAAGAGTTGGGAATAATTGACATAAACTGTACTGTGCAGAAAGATAACAAAGAAATGAGTCCGCTCCTCTTTTCAAATAGGACAAATAAAATTAGGACATACAACAGACCGGGAAAAGAGTGTGAACTGGAAACCCGCATTCCTGATCTAACTATCGTCTCTGACATAGAGATTATCAGAAACAAAATAGCTGTCATATAGGGCCGATAATTGAATCACAAAATTGGTACAATTTCCAGAACTACTGGTGAAATACCGGCTTGTTGGCAGCCCCAGCCCTGAATTTATATTAAAAAGAAAAAAGAAAAATTAATAAATTTTTACGAAAGAAGTAGTGTAAATATATTATGCGTTGTTCTTGATTTAAATTTTAAAAATACTATACGCTAGACAAAATCCATTAAGTTGTATCTTGCTAATAAGCGAAAATAGAATAAACGATGAAATTAAGCGAAGGTGTTCTATTATGAAAATAAAGGTTGCCTGGACTCCGAGAATTTAGTTTTTTTTTTATTACGTAACAACCGAATTTCTATGAAAGCAACGAGTAATATGTCAAAAAGATTTTTTTTTTATTTAGGGTCCAATTAGGGAGGACGATCAACTAGTTTTCAGAAAAATGTCGGTCGCAATAGTGTCTGTGAGACCTAGTGACGGGTCACCGGGCCAATAGAGAAAATTTTTCAAATTTCTGGTCATGCCGGTAATATACTGGCCGGTTGGCAACCCTAATCCTAAGTTAGCAACTAACAGACCACGAAGGCTGGGTAGAAAACCTCTGTGAATATGGGAGGTTGAGATATGAACCAGGAATCCTTCGATTAAAGGCCGAGTTACGTATAAGTAGTGTTTTCATCCAAACTGTTAACACAGTGGTTTGACTGTCCTTAGTGAACTTTAGTTCTCCTTGATAATACAATTGAAGATACGCTAGCAGTCTTTCACAAGTACTATACATGCTAGTTTTTTTGCTCCTTCGATTGCTATCGTATAAAACAGCTTTCAAAATAAGTTACGTAATCATTGTCTCCGTCAATAGATAATGTGGAATCTATTATAAGAAATGTGTTTTTCTTTATATGTCAATAACTGTGACATAATTGAAGCAGAACATCCGGGCATTTCTTACATACTGTGTGTGTGTGTACTTTTCACCCTATTACGTGGACCGTGATACAGGTTGTGAAGAGTTATTGTTGCTGCAGTCGTGATCAGTGTAACATGGCAGATGAGGTAGCGAATCCACAGGGAGGTCCATCTCCGGCAGCCGAGATCGTGAGGAATTTGACCGAGACATTAATGGCTATGAGTGATGAGGATAAAGAAAGAATAAAATCGAAGGTGTTTGAAAAACTTGGAACCTATGTGAAGGATAAGATGCAAACTAAATTGACTGTGATATACTCCATCGGGATTACTGCTATTGTGGTGTTGATTTTACTGTTTCGTAAGTCTGTACATTTATTTTCATTATTACTATTCGCACATTGAGCAGCTTAGATTAGTTCCATACTGGTATAGGGTGCCCATAAAATAATGGTTGTGTGTTAGTGAACAAATTAATTATTACGTTACCGCTTTTAGCAAGAGCAGGTGCGATTTTCACAGAAATGGGCGAGTGCTCCTCCATCGTGTTCTTGAACAGCACTGGACTGGCCGTGCTACAGATGATAACCTCGTGGCCATTCTGTACATCGGATTTCCCATCACGCAATTTATTATTATTTGGGGTCGTTAAAGACAGTTTGCGTACTACCATTAGTCACTTCTCTTCAGGGTGTGGGTGGCCGGTTAACACTGAACTGCGGACCATAAAACCGGACATGCTTAATCGGGTAAGACAGAAGATTACAGTGTGGATATTTGCCAAGTGATGAAAGGTGCGCAAAATTGAAGGACTATAAGTAACGCATCTGACATTTGCTACTCTTCCTATTGGTGCAAGTTATACCCGAAAAATGTAATAATTATTTATTCACTTACGAAAATGAAGTTACTTTCTAGCAGAAGTACTCGACGATAACTGGGGAGGATATAGAAAATAAACTTTGATTACACTTTTAATGCTGCTGCTGCTACTACTACAACCACTACCATCATTATTACTTTCTCCTCATACTACCACTGTTTCCAAGCCCATATCCATAATTTTGTCCCCAATTTCGGAGTATCTGGAACGTACATATAATTACGCTTTACTGGTTCTGATTTTACATAAAAATCTGAATGGGGTCGGGGTGTCCGTCTCCACGGAGCTCAAAATACACCTCTGACTACTCCCACTGTGTACAATCAGCGTCAAAAGTTTGTACCCAGTCGTAAAATTTCTTCTTCAAATATCTTTGCAATGGGTAGAGCGACTTGAGTAAGGTTTCCTGTAGTTTAGGTGTATCTTTGTGAAAAAGAGGCGGTATGTTTTAATTTACAATAAATGGGCTTGGCAGGCGGCTACGTTTTAAGTCCGTCCCAAGTTAGAGAGAGGGACGAAGTGTTTCAGTGACCACTCGGAAAAAGGTATGGGGGAGGTGACGACCATGGCCTCACTTTAGGTACCATGCAAGTTTCGACAAAGAGAAGAATCCTGAAAACAACTTCAGTTAGGATGGCCGGTAGGAGTCAAACCTGCGTGCATTCCCAATGCCGATCTGAAGTGTGCGACATTGACCATTGGACCACGAGGTTGAATTCCATTTTCGTATCTTACGTAAATTGTTGGTACAACGCATTGACGTAATTTGTGACCACTGCAAAATATTCATCGTTGTTCGTTCAAGGTAAAGTAGTTCCCTACTCGGGCACGGAAAAGCGATAGGCTCTTGCTGCGAGATTTTCGAAAGTTTTAGTGGCGTGTCAGTATCGTTAATTTATACTTTTTAATTAGTTTTCTATGTGGTTATTATCTTCTGTAGACTTTCGCATTTAGAAAAGATTATAAGGAGATGTTTCAGTAACGGATGAGTTTCATCCAGGAAAAGAAAAATTAAAAACATCAGATGTGCAGATGATATGGTTCCTGCGAAGTACAATCAGTCTGAAGTTTTGATTATACTGCTACCCACATAAATTTCATGCACCCTCGTAAATTCACTTTTATAGCACTCCCGTATGAGCGTCAATCAATAGGGAAAGATATACAGTTTGTTCTGTCTGCATGTCGGGTCCCTTCCCCTTGATCTCAGCAACTACAAGCCTCACACAGATGAGCAATACACTGGTATTTTCTCGTAATCTAAAGCTGTGGAGAAAACAATGAATTTCGTCACTCTCAAACTGGCAAGTTCTTTTCAATCGCTCAGTATTCTCCGTTTGTCCCCTCCCCCGCCCCTAGATCTCAGTAACTACAAGTCATCGGTTGCGCCTTTCACACACACACACGCGCGCACATATACAGGAACTAGCCGGCCGGGAGGCGGAGCAGTCTGCGGTGGTAGGCAATCGGCTCGAAGGTCCCGGGTTCTAGTCCAGGTAGGAGCATGGATGTGGATTTTAACAGCTAAAGGCGAATCGTGATGGGCCGAAGTCCAAAGTTACTAGACTGGCCCATATAAAAATAAAGTTTACCAAAGTTGAAAGTTTACATATAGGAACAAATAACAAATACCGTGCTCTCGATATATAGATCCCACTTCATACAGTGAATAAAATATAAAGTAGAATTAGTAGTTGGTGGGTTACAAAGGTTGACTTAGAACATTTTATGTCCTAACTAGATCCTAACCTGTAAGTTTGGATTTTTAAAGTTGTATCAAACAGTTTTTATGTTGCTCGTGAGTATCTGAAATGTTATATATATATATAGGGGTTGGACAAAAAAATCTAAAACGTTTGAAAAAGTGTGAAAATCATACCTAGTATGGTGTGGGGCCTCCTTTTGCGTCCAAAACAGCTTGGATCCGACGTGGAATGGACGTATACAGCTCCTGAATCGTGGTGTGTGGAATGTTGTACCATTCTTCCTCCAGAACATGCTCCAGTTCCTTAAGGGATGATGGTGGAAGGTAATGAGACCGAACACGCCTTTCTAACACAGACCACACTGGCTCAATGATGTTCAGATCTGGTGATTGTGGGACCCAGGGGAGGTGCGATAGCTCCTGGTCATGCTCCTCAAACCATGATTGCACCGTTTTTGCAGCGTGACAGGGTGCCAAATCATCTTGGTAGATGCCATCACCATCCGGGAACAATGTGTGGGCCATGGGTAGAACCTGGTCCCCCAAAATGGCCTCATACGCCTTAGCATTCATCTTTCCATGCAGGGCTGTGATGGGACCTGCAGAAAACCACGATATCACTGCCCATACTGTAACAGAACCACCCCCATGCTTTACAGTTGGGCGCAGACAGTCTGGATCATAGGCCTGCGACGGTGTTCTCCATACGTAAACACGGCCGGTTGTTGGAAACAAGGTGTAGGTCGATTCATCGGAATACATTACGTGTTTCCACTGATCAAGCGTCCACTCCTTGTGGTTCTTGCACCACTGGATACGCCGCTTCGCATTTACTGCTGTGACCAGAGGTTTGGCGATCGCGGCCCTGCCATGAATTTTCATTTTATGAAGTTCCCGTCGCACTGTTTTTGATGAAACCGGGTTCTGTAGGCCGGAATTGAGTTCAGACGTAATTTTCATTGCAGTGGTCTGCATTTTAGCTGCTACAATCCGTTTTAATGCCCTCCTGTCCATATCGGACAGGATTGTCTTTCGACCACTGTTGTGCTTTGCAGACGTTGTTTGCCCATGCATTGTGTATGCCCTCGTGACATTGGACACAGTGCCTGTCGATACCCCCACAATGGTCGCCACTGTTGTCACTGAAGCTCCAACCAGACGGGCACCAACGATCATGCCTCTTTGGAAGTCTGTCAGGTCGCCCATTTTACCGCACCACTTGCACACCACGACACTCACAGGTGAACTGGGTACTGCTGACGGAAGAGGAAGGTCCACATGACACATTGAAAACAAAACACGATCGGTAGCACGCTCGACTTCAGTGCGAGCGGTCCCGGGTTCGATTCCCGGTGGGGGCTAAAAATTTTCGGTGTTGACCCAGCATCGTGAGGACAGTTGGGGAGCTGCTGTGAATAAAAAACAGTGGCGATCACAGTGAGAGCTTCGGTTCTCCTCTCCCAACCCGTCTGGTCAGCGTGGGAGCATTAGACCAACTCCTCCCTTCGGGGAGAGGCCTCATCCACTAGTGGATTGAACATGGCTGTACTTAAAAGCGTACTTTTTAAAAATCCTTTTTAAATTAATTTTTATGTATATTAAAATTAAACTTCCTGCGAGATAGGCAACCCAAACTTCACACAATAGTTGCGGCGTCGCGTGCATTTAAGGATAATTTCTAATTATTTTATTAATTTATTAATTACAGTTAACTGGATTATTCTGTCGTATATCTAATGATTGACTATTCGGATGCAAGCAAGTTGACAAATTTTCAAAGAAATCGGATGATGGGAAGTGAGTTAAAAATCAGTTACAAGATTTGTACCAGAGATGATTACAGAGCAAGTTAATATAAATCGCGTAATTAAATTGATATTTCGAGTCTTATCATTTCAGAAATAGAATAGGTCCGAACATAAAAATCCAGGGCTAATCATTCGCGTTTATAATTTTCCTTCACTTTTGTGTTTATACGGCACACCCCGCTGTGTCTTCTGGGTTAAAAAGAAATGACTGAAATTCCAGAAAGTTTATTGAAGGTTCCTTTGCGATTGTTTTGAATTTGAATTTATATAGTCTTTAGGCATCTAAAGCTTAGACCAGGATAGGGTAGGGGAAAGGTTGCGGGAAGGAGTCGACCAGGGCGTAATTTGAAGGGCATTTGTCTGATAGCTGAGGAAAAACCGTAGAAGAACTTCAGTCAGGATGGTTGGCTGCTGGGATTGAGCCCAGGATCTCCTGAATGCGAAGCCAATGCTCTACCGCTGAGCTGCGGCCGCTCGGTCCTTTGGGTTTGGAATGGCCTGACTGTCTCAATTCGACCTGTTCTAACATTCTCGCAATTTGGCGTTACGCCAGCGAGATTGAATAATAGTGCGGATGCCGTGGCTAGTTACTGTATTTCAAGATCAAATGAGAAAATATAATTATAGACTGCCTCATGTTTATTCATTCATTTTTTTTTTTTTT
>JAGDQP010001012.1:14640-50038 GCA_022664845.1 Lepisma saccharinum | reverse complement strand
TTTTTTTTTTTTTTATCTTTTTTAATTTTATATGTAATTGAAATATAACCTCAGAGCGTTCATAAATATCTGCGTATTTCTTTTAGCCTTCGAAGAAGTTCCTCGTCTCACCGGTAGGTGTAAGTTCAATAGCTTATTTTCTCAAAAGTCCTGATAAATCGAAGATTATGATTCGTTCGTACTGCAATATTTCAGCTAACGGAAAGTGCTGAATCAATCGCGGAATTTCATTTTACCAGGAGCTTTAAAAATAATAAGCTATTGACGTCAGAGACATCTGCCGGTGATGCAAGAAAGTTTTCGAAGTCAGCAGGAAATGCGCAGACATTTAAGAATGGATGGTATTTGTCAGTGTATGGTTCCCTGTGGTGTAACTCTATATAGTTAAAAGTTAAGAACTGTAAAATAATAAGATAGACTTATTCCGCCTACACATTTTCGTCTGCGCTAAGGAGCACGTGATTTTGAAGCCTGCTGCTAGGTGATTCTGGTGACTACCTCCAGTAGTAGCCACCAGAGCCATCACACGGCAGGATTCAAAATCATGTGCTCTTAAGCATAAACCTATGAATTTTAGCGCAGAGGAAATAGGTAAGCGGTAAAAGTCTGTCTTATTATTTAGTCTATGCTGTGAGTCAGTCTATTTTCTATTACCCCGCTAGCTGTAGTCCCACCAATACTATAGCCTAAAGGTTTTAACAACAGTGTGACAAAACATAGGGTAAGGAATTGACGGAATTACACCAGTTAACCCTATCTTCGTAATGTTGTTTGATTTGTGTATGAGAAGGGATTCATTAGGTACAGATACAAGCAATCATAAATTCAAGTGTTCTTTTTGATCTTAGTTGTCAGAAATTTCATGACTTCAGGGAGATGCAACACTACTGGCAAGTGTTAAAGTGAACTAAAATATTACAGGTTTTAATGTTAAAAACAAAACAGAACTAAAAAATAAATAGTGTGTTTGAACTTTAACATACAGCACTACCAGTTTTTTAATTACCATAATTTATATGCTTAAAATTCAATAATACATTTCTGAGTGTTTCCTTGATTTAAATGTAAGACCTGTTCCGTATTGACATTCTAGAAACCTGACAGCCGTGCTAGGAAGTGAAAAAATGCTTAATTATAGTACCTGAAAACTACGGAACCAACATTGTTAGACAAATAGCATGTTATCTCCGGACTCAGGAAGGTTGTTATATCCTTAGTAAATAAATTTTCTTAAGGATAATCTAAATCAACGATCTCCATCAAAAGATGGCAGCACTATCTCCGTATATGTCTAATGTATTCTTCTTTAACGAAATTTCCTTGCTGCTCTTATAAATTCAAGCCTAGAGAGTTCAAACTTTCAGGGAAGAAAGTTTATAACCAATTCTAGAGCATGATCGATGCCGATTTTTTATTTTCGGTTTCCTTCATTGTTGTTGTGAATATCGAAAGCTATAACAACAAAACTCTTTCAACAATGAACAAAATAGAAAATTAAAAATCGGCATTGATCATGTTCCTGAATTAGTTATGAACTTTCTTTCCTAACTCTCTCGGCTTCAATTTGTAGGAGCAGCAATGAAATTTCGTGTAACATTGAAAATACATTAGACATATACGTACGGAGATAGTGCTGCCGTCTTTTGTTGGAGACCGTTGCTTTCGATTATCCTTAATCACGTTGTTCATTTTTTGTCGCATTTTCTTTGAGGACTTTTAATTTTTTTTTTTAATCGTTGATATTCAGAATGTTTTATTTATGTATTTCTTATTTTTAATGTAATTTCCTATTATTTTCAGTTTTCTTTGGATACAAACTATTCAAGAGTCTAAAGGATAAGGAAAGAAAACGAGAAGAGAAAAAGAAAACAAAACAACTGAAGAAGAAGAAATAGGGTATTCGTAAATCTTCTTTTGTGGAAAAAAAAAAGACTTTAAAAAGAAATCCAGCACAAACCACTTGACATCAGGGTAAACACAAAATTTTTTGGTGATGGTGAGGTGCAGCTAGTGAGGTCATCCGTGTTCTGTTTTACAAGAATGGTATAAAAAAAAAACTTTTGGCTATCAAAAACTCATTTCGGCTTTAAAAGGAAAAGAAAATGCTGACCAACAAAACCCTCAAAAAAAGAGAGAGAGAAAAAAAAAATGTACTCTTCAGTCTATTTCGAAAAGATATACATCATGTTGATTCTGAAACGTTGGAAATCAAAATACAGATACGTCGTGTAGTCACTATACTATGTATAATGGGCAGGTATGAAAGAACAACAATTAACTTTTAATTTCATATATATATATATATATACGAATGTACAAAGCACACATTTCCAAAGTGGGTATTAATGGTTGTATATGTATGTATAGCAAATTTCTTGTTGCAATAGTATTGTATATAAAGACTGATAGCTTCACTCCAAGGAAATAAATTGTGAAGTAAATGTATGTATGCGGGTATAATTCTATATATATAGGCGTGTGGGTGAGCGTTTGTGTGTGCATGAAAATGTGTTCATCTTTGATCTCGCTCTTTCTGCTAGTAAGAGAATACTTGAATGAACGTACATACCTCTTTTTGCTACATGATGAAAGCATCTTAAAAATTCGCCTGTTTAAAATTAACTGTTATTCACTTGACGGTCAATTAATTGGCAATAATATTTAACTGGTCAATTTGGTCCGTGTGTGGTCGCTGGTGCACCTACCCTCAAGTACCTTGTTCATTCCTAAGGCTAAAGTGTTAAAGTAAATACCCAGCATCTTGAAATAGTAACAGACAACTGTTGTGGGCTTTAGTATTGGTCAGGAAATTGTCAGTTGCTCGGACGTAATAATGCCTTACTTCTCCCCCACACACTTTCCATTGTAACTAATTTCAAATATTGGATATGTGATAGATTTGTATTGATCCTTATATTGAACAAAATAGTGATATGGAAATGAACTTTTGTAATTCACAATGAACGTCAGATAATCAATTAAAATTTCGAACCTATGTATTAAAGTTGTACAAAAGGCAACATTGTTTATTATCTCTCTTTGAAACATTGCAGTTTTTCTACGTTTTAATCCAGTAATTTGTTTGATTTTAACTCAGACTTTAGAAGTCAATACTGAAGTAGATCTTGCCAGAAATGTCCATCTTGTCGGTTAAATGAATTTGAAGTCCTTTGAAATCGTATTTTAAAAACTCGAATAATAAACTGCTTTTTTTAAAATGTTTATGACTAGTTCTTGTATTGAAGTAGGCGTTATCATCAAATTATTTTCTGTATGAATGTACTGAATAATGATTAATTGGAATTATTTCATGTTAAATGTATAGATATTCTACGTAAGAGTTTACTTGTTTAAGCCAAAGTAATTACTTTATCGAATTAAATGTAATTAAGCCTATTATTATAGTTTAACGTGAACTAAAAGGGCTGTAAATTATTTCTGAAGTTGTAGAATAATGATTTTGTAAAATTTAAATATTTTATAAGTAAAAATTTCAAGGTATAATTTTGTGCATTGACCAGACAATTGATCATAAATACCGTCAGGTTCTTGTGTAAGGTATGTCAAATTGTCTGGTATTGTTTGCGTAAAAAAACGCTCGAAAAATGTCAATTTGAAGATGATGTAGAGAAAATTTAAGTAGGTGGTTTTAAGTTGTAATTACATGATATGATTAATTTTATATTGTATCTAATGCTTGTAATTTCAACCATGTTTTGTTTCTGTCGACGTGCACGATTCGTCCTCGAATTTATTCAGCTATATTTCATATTGATGGCGTAATGAGTGACATATGTAAATTTTTAATATGTTGTTCCAATCAGCATATAATTTTTAAGGCATGGAATTGGTTGATATATGGAAACACGTGCATATAATATGCTTTTGGATATGTAGAAGGAGATAAATACTTGATACATGAATTCGAATGGAAAAAAAAGACAAGATTTTAAACTTCGAATGTAATTAGTCTGCTTCACTGGTGAAGCAATAGAATTTTAAACCGTACTCGACTTCGAAACTAGTCAAGAATTCAGCAGTAAACCAGAAGGGTTTCTTCAGAGGCGGGGAAGGGTAATTGCTGATGGGTCTTCTTAAAGATACCCAACTGCATTGTTAATTCTTTACGTACATGATCTAAAGGTCGATTGTAAAGCGTGAAATCGACTGAATTTATTAACAAATGTTTCGGTGTTTCCGCCAAAGTAAAATTCATAAAAGCTGTTTGTTGATTGTAGCCTGTCTCGTAACGTGAAATTTCAGTATGTAAACCCCATATCTCAAGTGCATTTGAGTAGATAAGAATATTTCCCAAGTTCGTTTACGTCATTCGTAAATATAATTGAGGGGCTGAATGGCAAGAGGGAATCCCTAAAAGTCAATAAAGTCGTGTTTACCAATTATTTGCATTCGCCTGACATTTTTTTAGTGATCACTGATTGTTGGTAGATAAGACTCTGGGGTTTATCCGACAACAGTGTTGTTCATCAGATTGTAGACAATAGTCAGATGAACTCAAGTAGTTGGTTATCACGGTTTTATTGACTTTCAAGGTATAGCTCGCTCTTGCATTGAGCGGCAAACACTAATACGTCAGGAAGCAAAAGCTCGTGTTCTGGGTATATAGTCATTGTCACAGTACCTTTACATTCTGTTACTAGAATGTGTAATTTCATTTATCTCAGATTATGTGTTGTGTATCTTTTAATCTGAGTACCGAAGAATTGTTCTTTGTATCAAAATCTGAATGATCCTTTGAATTAAACTAAACAATTGTTCAAATTTCTTCAACGTGACAGGTATTTCGTTAAAAAATCCAGTATAAGAAACTTCCGAGAATGATTTCTATTCGTTGACTGCACGAGATGAGAAAACTCAAATTCTGGTAAAATGTTTATTATGATATAATGAACATAAGCATGTAAGAGTGTGTACTATGTATATTTTACAGCAGGGCGCGTCTCATTGTGGTTGGCCCAAAATGAATTTATTTACGTGAGTTCTATGGACTAAAAGGATTATCTTGTAGTTGCCCAATGCCGCCTTTTGAATGAATCCAGCCGGGAACTATACATCAGGTGTACAATAACTAGTCAGAAGAAGTTTATTTTTCATTTGAAAGATAAAGCATATATACACTTATGAGCATTATTTATTTACATAGCGTTTATAGGAAATATATTCCAGTATACAAGAAACTTCGTATATGCATGAATGTGTAGTAATAACCGTATAACGAATAAAAAAAAAGTCTCACCTGAGTTTTATATCCTTATTAAATACGTTCAGCCTCGTTTATACATTTGGTCTGCATATAAAACACGTCGTGTGTTGAGTTTATTATTGACACATTGTTTATGTAATATATACAATATGCTGCTTATTTGTTAATTCACGTATAATCCTTGAAATGGTACTGCTTCATATGTAATGAAATAAGTATGAAGAAAAGTAAGTTCACTTATTCTTTCGAATAATATAAGCGTCATGCAGAAGCAAACTATATCAGACCCAACCGTATAAAAATGTTACTAGTGAAATTTACTTTGAGAATCTTTACTTCTAAGACATTAAATGTGGTAGTCTTTATTTGTTTGGCCTGAATAGATGTATCACTATTTTGCTGTCTTGTAGATAACTTTCTTTGAATTTCTTGTATAAATACATTTTTTTTTTTCGAGATTGGTGGATATTATATTTTTGTTTTAAATAATAGTTACAATGATCGAATGTTAACAATTTGTTTTTGGAAATAAATGTTTGGTCATGACATCTATTGGAAAAAATAGCATTTAAAAATATATATTAAATCATGTATTGGTTAATTTGTAAGTATATTCATTGTTGGATAAGAGAGGGTTTTGTGCAACAGAAAATTGTGCGTCCGAGGTGACCTGATCGATCAGAAAATGAGACTAGATAGCTTGAAAGGTAATAGAATTAAATTTGATACTTTTTGGTCGCTGTGTGCGTAATAGATAAAAACTTCCAACTGTTACTAATTACTATGCAAGTGTATATCATACTAACATCATGAAAAAAAAAGTGAACTCTGAATCTTATTAACCCTACATTGAAAGAATGTAAATACAATTACTGTAAAAAAATGTACACTGTGTATTATTATTAGACTGTGGAGTGCAAGTTTCGTAAACAAAGAAAATTTCAAATGTAATTCGAAAATGCATATAATATCTTCCCCCAAGTTTTCTCCTTTTTGAATGTCTGGAGATTTAAAGAACCTACCACCAAAGTGGTGGTAAAGAGAAATATTTTTATAAATAATTGTATATTTTATGACAATTATTAAAAATGTTGGAATTTTATCCTTCTTAATAACAAAAGTAATTGTAGGTAAATAGAATTATTGAGGCAAGGATAATTTTTTTTTTTGATAGGATAATAGTTGCGTGAAATTTTACTTTTGGCAAGTCCTGTTACATATATTGAAGTAGATCTAGCATAATGTGTATTACCAGAATAAGATCCATTAAGCTATCTGAAAGCATGTTGAAAGCTTAAAAAAGTATATAACTTCTTTAAATAAGATATTGTATTTGACAGCAGAGTTTCCATTGTAGATTTTGCTAATATTTATTTTATTTAGTAGTGATGAAAACCAGTTTTAACTACTGTTTTCGATGTATCGTGAACATTTTTGGTTACGTATGGGAAACTTTGTTTTGGTGAATAAGAGAGAACAAATTTTCTTTTTAAACTAGGTACAGGTGTATTTTAAAATAGAATAGAAGTTCATTCAAACCTTTCCTGAATATTTTCAGTGACACGACGAATTTGATCTTTCCTTGTTACTGTTATTCTTGGTACCTGAAATTTTTTAACACAAATTCTACTAAAATAACTTTGTTTATATGGGCCAGTCTAGTAACTTTGGACCCGTCACGATTCCTCTTGAGCTGTTAAAATCTACACCCATGCCACTCGGCCACCCGGCCAGCACAAATTCTACGAGTTTCGAATACAAAATTATCATGAAATGAACAATACGTGTGTGTGCGCGCGCGGTTTTCTCCCTGTTTAACAGATCTCCAGAGTTATTAAATGTGTTTTTAATCACGTTTTTGTGTTTGTTAATTAATTTGTTTTTCGTATCAATCCTTAAGATAAATCAAAATCTGTTTTTTCGAACAAAATAAACCCAGTTTCACTTAAATTTGTTAGCCTTGCCAAACATTAAAAAGTTGAATTGAAGAAGGGATTAAGAAGGCATGGTTGAGATGATTTTCAAAGTTTGAAACCTGTCATAAAAGGTTTTAACGTGCTGTTCATGTTTTACCCTGTTCTGAATTCTGGTGATAATTTATTGAGACTAAACTTTGTAGGCTTACTTCTAAAGATATGTAAAATTTGAAAATCAGTTTAACTCAAGAAGGACCTAACCTTCGACCAGCTCACATTGCGTACAATTCCTCAATTGAAACGAGTGGTAGAGTATGCCTGAGTTGCTTTACAAGATAAGCTAGTACTGGTATGTAGTGAGAAATCTTTTACAGTTAAAAAGTATTCTAAGATTGCATTTTTGGTTTAAAGACGAGACTCCGTTTACTAAAACTTTATTTTCTACTGTTCTTTAAGGCATCTTGTATCAATCTTCATTTCTAAAAGAAATTAAATAGCAACAAATGATCATAATTAAGTGCTTAATCAAATTCTATATTAGAATAATACAGGACTGCTCAGTCTACCCAACATGATGAGCTTTCGATTAAACATTATGTTCGTGAGAGCCGGTGTTTCTTTCAATTTTTTAAGAACATTTAAATAAGATTGGTGTAATTTCCCGTTGAGTGTAAGTGTAAATCTGATACCGAATTCAAATTAAAATTCTCTGTCTTTCAAATTATCTAATATTGATAACAGATTAACTTTAAAGATCTATGCTTTCTTCTTTAAAGCTTATAGCATTCCATATCCAAAGTTTATATATCAAAAAATCAGTTTCTGGTTAAATTCCTGACAATGATCCTATACAAAAAAGATAATTTTACCTCATTTTCTTGTTTGGTACGTTCGCAAAGAAATCAAATTATGTTTCGACTGTTATCTGATTAATCAATGTTTCAGAATTTAGTAGTATATTTCTGTTAAATAATTGTTTGTTTTTTTGTTTTCCCCGTTGTTAGATATATAGTGGCTTTCACCAACCTTCTTTTTAGAATTCAACTTTTTGTTAGTTAACAAATATAATGTATTTCAAAACTCTTAAAGTTACTCAACGATTAGTTAGTTTTTAAGGGGTTAGAGCGTTGGCTGAGCATTCGGGAGGTTCTGGGATCGATCCCAGCTGCTGACTATCCTGACTGAGGTTTTTCGTTAGTCACGCCAGGCAAATGCCGGGATGATACCTACAAAATATAACCTGACCATCTACTTTCCAACATCATCTCCCACAAACCTATCCCGGCCTGAGCCTTAAATGACTAAAGGCCATAAAATAAATTCTTAAGGGAGATTGGTGTACCGGTAAATATATTAAATATTCCTATCGGAAAAGGAAATTTCATTCCTTAATATTAAGTTCACTGAGTTTAATTTACTGTTGAGTTGGAGTATATATGTTTAAAACGTTGTTCTCTCTCTGCCTATTTCACAATCAGACATCTTTCTGCAGTTACGTACGGATTGAATTAGACTGAATTGTGTGTATGGTCTTTAGGCATTTTTGGTTCAGATCGGGAGAGAGAGAGATGTGAGATCAAAGTTGGGCCTGGACCTAATTTGAAGTTAACTACCCGGGCGTTAGCCTAGTGTGGCTGAGGACAAAGTCTGGAAAATTCCATTACTAATGTTGTTGGAAATATTTGATAATCTGTAGACTTGTCGGGTGTATTTTAAGTTTAGAAGAAGATACATTTGTTCTAAAGTTGCATAATTCTTCTTATTTGGTAAAATTTGAAGAATGAAGACATTCCATTGTCATTTTCTGTGACAAATTTTGTTTCTGTGTGAAATGCATTTAATTAACTTGTTAGTCTGTTGTGATCATCGTCGTGTGTTCAGCTGCCGTGCACTTTGTTTTTAATCTTTGCTAATACGAGGGTCACTTAATTTTTGTGTATTCTAGAAACTAAAGGAAGGTAAATTAATGCTGTTTATTTCTACTTGAAATATTTTTATTTTCTCTCTCCCTTTTTCTTTCTTTTCCTGCACTCAATGCAAAGCTGCATATCGATGCCAAACCTCATTGTGTTCCCCTTTCTCCTCTGATAAACCTGAACCGTATGTTTGTGGAGAGGTCATAAAACGTTATATATGCAACTTTTTGCGTGGGGGGGAGTATGTAAAGCTAGGATAGTCTGAAAATTGTAGATGGACAACTGGTTGGGCATGCAGGAATACTATTATAGTGCTGTGTATGTGTGCGTGAGCAAATATTATCGGGTCCCCTTAGTTGTTGTTCTGAAGAAACAGTGCATAATATCACGTAAGCTTAGTACAAAAACGAAAACCAAACTCTCTTTCTGTAATGATTAAGAATCTCTGTTTCTGATTGTTACGTGTAGAGTATGTTTGTGTTCAATTTCAGAAATTTAAGTGACCTTTGTATTAAGTAATTGTTTATTATTTGTTTATATTATTATGCAAAACATTTTCTAACATTTTTGTATTGTAAATGTGGAGAAAATGTGATTTTGTCCAACATAAGCGAAAAAAATGATGACTACACGTGACGAAATGTCTCATACGTTGTGAAAAAAAAGATAAAATATCTTTGATTCCTGTTTCAGAATAGAAAGAAACTTTAAAAAAAAATGAAGAATATTATAGTTTTTATTTTGTATTAAGTACTGCATCACGTAAAAGAAAACATATTTTTCTAAGTAAATTATTTGTTTTTAAGTGTTTTGATGTGCTCAAATTATTTATATATAATCTTTAACAAGTATATATTTTAATGTGTAAATGTTGGAGAACTTCAACTGAAGTAACATATGCATGTGGGAGTACATTGTCGTATAATTTTCTACATTGATTTCTGAATCCTGCTAACTACAGTCAGAACAACCATTGAGAAGTTTTTCTCTTCGCTGCATCACATCTTCATTGTACTCTGAGCGAATAAGAGTGATATAGAATTGACATTTTGTGTGTTTCATTTAAAAAAGAAATCCCTAATCATCTAAATAATCCCTTCATGTGATATAACAAGTGTGGTATGGATACATGGTCTCATTGTTGTTGTTAAGAGGTAAGCTATTCTCACTCTTCATAATCTTAAAGTGGTCGTAGAAGGTTCCTAGTTGCGTACTGTGGTCAAAATAGGCAATCTAGGTGGACAAATCGCACAAGTATGTAAAACGTGATGAGACAAACGGAACTATAAACTGAAGTTACTGAATCCATAAAAATTGCCGCCTGGAAGGAAGTGTTTTAGAAGATTGAAATTGGCATATAAGCAAGTAAACAAGTAGTCGTTATGTTAGTACCATTAGTGACTCCAAGAAGATAACCTAATATCTCTATTAATTTTTCTTATGGTAAAATATATACGAGTGTCTAATTAACCTACTGGAATGTAATTATTATTGTTTCGTACAGCAATCCATCCGTACAATTTTGTTGCTGAAAATTACATAAAGCGTCTGAAGTAGGGAACTGAAATTTTATGAAATTCCAACTTTCTCTAAGCCTGCAGTTTTTTTCCCTTCCCCGTGTTTTTCCGGCTTCATTTTGTTTCTTTAAAATTAAGCATACAATAGTGTATTGAATGAAGAAAACTGTTCCTGCCCGAACTTGCTACCAAAGTATTTATTCCTTTGTCAACTACAGTGATGTGTATTTCGTAGAAGCCTATTTGAGATATGGTTGCATGAACGGACGAAAGATGGAAGGAGAATACAGATATTTACATATATCGTCATATATTTTAATATTGAAGCTGTAGGTCCAAAGTCAGGAGCCGCTGTCATGGGAAAAGTAACAAATTATCCCTACAAATTGTCATGATGGACCAAAAGTAATCAAACAAGGGAAAAGTTGTTGACAAACAACTCTGAATGGTTGGAAGAAAATGTAGCATTGCCAGAAGTACAGTCATATTTATAAGCTACCGAAAGACAGCCTTTAACCTCTGGTATGTGTGGACGTCCACGAAAATCTTTTGAAGAAGGAAATGGAAATGAAACAAAAGACACAAGAGTTCGAACCCTGCTGAAAATAGTATACCGCTTAGATACCAAATAAATTGCAATTCCGCAGAGAAAATAAACAAAAAGGAAAAATGCTCAAATAAAAAATCCAAGAAAGATTTCGAACGCGGTTGGGTCCTAATGGAGGGGTACGGTCATTTAACCACCACTATTTTCCATGTGTCCAAGCTTGTTTGCTCAAGTGTACGTTATCAGTTCCTTTGAGAGATAGTGCAGTTACTTGTGTTTATAGTTTTCTGCCTAATAAGACCCAAAAACATACGAGGAAATGCTTAATGCTGTGATACAAAAATGTGAAAACATGGTTTTGTATCCAGATCCAAAGAGAGTGATAACCGATTTTGAGATCGCAGCACAACAAGCAGTGTCCACAGTTCTTGGTCCACAAGTGTAGCTTCGAGGGTGCTTCTTTCATTTAACACAAAGTTCGTGGAGAAAAATACAGAAAACTTGGCCTAAGCTGAAACTTGTGAGGATGAAGATTTTCGTCATTTCTCTGGCATGAGTGATGGTCTTACTTTTCTTCCTCCTGACAATGTTATAGAAAGGATGGACTATCCAAAGGAAAACGTACCAGACGAATTAGTTGAGTACTTTAACAAGATGTATGTATTAGGAGTTACCGAAACGTAAGAAACCCATGCAACGGCCAGGGTATTCCAACAGTGAAACTTCGACTCATTCCATCGCTGTTTACTCCCAAAATTTGGTCTGTCTTTGAAACAACGTTAAGTGGAGAGGAAAGAACGACAGGAGTATGGGACCGGAAATTTGTAGACTTGGTCGGAAATCGACATCCATCTTTCTGAAAGGGGCTTTCAGGACTCCATATCATACTGAGAAGAAATTGTTATGGATAAATTAAAGTGGCAACACACTGGGCTCCACATAGGTTTGTGCTTGTAAATAGATTCACATTTCTTGTGATATTCAATTTGTTTACTACATTTACCCCGTGAGTTGTAGCTGTTCTATTTTTAGCAGTGAGGACCACTTGGTGAGATACTATCATATATAGTATGTATGGTAAATGATGCAGAAAAATGTGTTACTTATTACGATATATAAATGAAATGTGGTGGCTAAATGTCCTCCTTTGCATATCACACAGTAGCTAAATATCCTACAGCCCCTAGTGGATGTTGTGAAACAAGGATTTGGGACAACGAACGAATGAAATTCTACAAGAAACGCATGCTTTCCTCCCACTTCAATTAATACTTAGCTTTGCAACGAAATCCATTTGAAAACGTAAATTCGTATTTTGTAGTCTAGCGCGGAAATGGTTATGCCCATCCATTGCGCGTTCGTTTTAATAATTGCTGTTTTATTATAATATTTATAATATAGTTTTGCAGTCTAACAGTCTTAATAATTGATGTTTTAAGGTCAGTTATTTATTGGTTGCTATGGTTTCTGTCCGCCATAGCTGTCAGTCACTCTTAACTCTCTTGTCATTGTCGAATTTGATGCTGTTATCACAGTCAATTTTGAATTTTCTTGATGCAAAACTATTATATAAAACACTGCAACACTTAATAACACTACTGAGCAAATTTTCTTGAAGGAAAGACCGAATAAACTTTGGAATGTTGTAAAATATACACAAGAGATTTCAGCAGCTTTCTTCTAATAAGCCGCTATCTTGCCAACCTCTGAAAACATAAATCCTGATATTGCTATATTCTTCCAATTATCTTCAGAAATCCTAATCCGCAACATCATATTTCGTCTTCTCTTGTCTTGATTCTTTCTATTGCGGGCGCGAATCTATGTTCATACCTATAGCGAATTCGTTATTTAAATTGACATTTTTTAATAAAATTAAGTATACAGTTTTACAGTCTCTATCGTCGTTAATATTTGACATTTTTAAGCCAGCTAGTTATTGGTTGCTATGGTTACTGTCCGCCATAGTCGTCAGCTTCTCTATATTCTCTAGTCACTGTCACTTTTAGATGTATTTAGCATTGTCGATTTTGAATTTCAAGTTGAATCACTATTATTTGAAACACTGGTGCACTATGAGATATAACTGATTAAATTTTATTGAAATGAAGTTCGAAAAAACTTTGAAATTTTGTGTTTTATCATTAGCAATTTCGGCGGCTTTCTTCTCTTAAGCTGCGATGTTCCAAACTCATCTCATATTTCGTACTTTAGACGAAAAACGTATTTGCAATAATGTAAATATTATATTTCTTTTTAAACAAGCGCGCATCTTTATAATTTATGACTGTTGCCAATTACAATAAAATCATATCACTATACAATAAGGATATATCACTGCAATGATAATAATTAAAAGATCCGAGACTTGTATAATTCTCGGGTAATTAACCACGTGAGATGGCTAACGTTTGGAGAAATCAGTCTCGCGTTCAGTGTAAGGGTTACCATATCACCCGGGTACAGCTGTGAACAAAAACAGTTTTGTCGTATATCTGTAACTGACTTTTCTTATTTCAAAAATAACTATATTGAAACATAGTATAAATTTGTTGACTTACAGACATCACATAACGCATATTTGAGGAAAATACTGTCATGATATGTAACTAAACGAGGGCAATATTTGTAAAAATATAATTTTTCGTCGACAAAAATTTCTACGTCCAAATATCTACCAAGTTCTATAGTTCCCTCCTTTTATCTCGGAGAGTGTCTAACTTAATGGGAACTATTAATCCTAATTACAATTTTCGTTAGTAAATGTAACACGAGAAGAACACCTTCACGAATTTGGGAAATATTCTTTGAAGACATGTGACAGTACTTTTATTCACAGTTCTACCACCCAATTTCCAGCTCTTGTTTTCCTCCCCCGGTCAAAAATAAACATTAAAAAAAAAAACGCTTGTCACCAAATTATCTCCGTGGGCCATTTCCGCACTTCCCTGTGGTTATCACTGTTTCCCCCATTACAACGCAAACTGCAGCTGTGTTAATTTTTCATTCAATAGTCCCATTTTGCCTTCTAGATCAGCGTTTCTCAACCTCTTTCATACCGCGACCCCCTTTTACCATGCCTTCCGGCCGGCGACCCCCAAAAGTATTTTTCTTCTTTATAATAAGCGGTTTGTTTATCGTTGTATGAAATATCATAACCTCCTGAGTCCTGAAGGCTTCAACACACACTCTCTCTCTCACACACGCACACCTATATATATATAATCATATTCAGCCGTTTTCTATCCACTGATGGATGAAGGCCTCACATTTTTCTTTCCACATATCTCGCTCTGCTGCTATCCCCATCCATGTAGCCCCTGAGAAACGCTTGATTTCATCTACCCACCTTGCGTTTGGACGTCGTCTCGGTCGTTTCTTTTCTCTAGGAACCCAATGTAGTAAGTACATTTGTCGTCCATCTTCCATCTCTTCGGCAAGCTATGTGACCGACCCATCTCCACTTCATCTTCTTCGCAGTCTGGATTATATCTTCTGCTTTTGTTTGTGCGCGAATCCATTAATTTGTCTTCCTGTCCATCCTAGTTATTCCTAGCGTGCATCTCTCCATTGCTTTTTGTGTGACTCTTAATCTTAGAGTTGTTTGCGCATTCAATGTCCAAGTTTCAAAGCCGTACAGCATTACAGGTAAGACACATTTGTAGTTTGCTTTCGAAAATAAAGTGTAGTCTTCCAAACGAACTCCATGCCATTTTACATTTTCTATTTATTTCATCCGTCAACTAGGCGTTCGATGTTTTGACCTGACCTAGGTAAACATACTCATAAACTATGCCTATTGCCTCTCCGTTAATCTTTATTTCCTTCTTTCCAGCATGTTGATTGTACATTACTTTTGTTGTACTTAAGTTCATTTTAAGGCCTATTTTCGAACTCTCGTTACTCAGTTCTTCCATTCTGGTTTGTAGTTCTTCTGCACTTGAAGCAAACAGGACTATATCATCAGCGAACTTTTATTCCAACTTCATCCCAGTTTAAATTTTGGAACACTCTCTCCAGGACCGCAGAAAACAGTTTTGGAGAAATTGAACCTCCTTGCCTTACCCCTATTCCAACTTTAAATTTTTCACTTTCTTCGCGTAGTCTAATGACAGATGTAGCAGTCGAGTAGATGTTTCGCAGTAACGTGATGTATGCACTTTCGATGCCTTGATTTTCAAGTGATTTAAGTACTGCTGACAAGGAGACCGAATCGAAAGCCTTTTCAAAATCGATGAATCCCAAACATAGTGGAAGTTCATATTCATTAGTCCTCATTCAATGTTTGTATGTGGTCCATTGTGCTCAATCCACGATGAAATCCGCCTTGTTCCCTTCCCTGTTAAAATCTAAGTCTCGTTCAATACGATTCAAAATAACTTTGGTGAACATTTTGTATAGAACTGAATGTAAACTAATTGGTCTGTAGTTTTCGACGCGTTCTTTGTCCCCTTTCTTGTACAATAGAATAATAATAGCATTATTCCAACGTGACGGTATTTCTCTCTTTCTCAGGCACATCGAGAATAATTGAGCAAGTTCCTCGTTCATCTTTTCATCTCCCCACTTAAACATCTCTGCTGTGAGTCCATCTTCTTCTGGCGATTTTCCGTTCTGCATCCCTATAAGTACTTTATCCACTTCTTCTTTCATTACGTCTGGGACTTCTACATCATTTTCTTCTGAATCATCATTTCCTAATTCTTCGGAGTGGTACAATTATCTGTAGAAATTCAAATATTTTTATAATTTTCTCCTTATTTCATGTTACGGTTCCGTCTGGTCTCTTAACTGCAATTATTTGCTTTTTCCCTATCATGAGCTGCTGTTTGGCTTTCTTCAGGCTCTTGTTTTCCTCGATTGTATTTCTAACAAGATTTTCGTTATATCTTCGTACATCCTCTCTTATTTTCTTCTTTACGGGTTTATTTAGTTCTATGTACTCAATCCTCTTTATGTAATTTTCCTCTTCTTTCATTTCTCTTCTTTTCTTCATCAAGAGTTCAGTTTCTTCTGAGATTTTGCTTTTTTCTTTCTGGTGCCTGCTATCTCCTTGGCTGTTTCTATTAATATCTCAGTCAATATTTTAATTCTGCTATTGATGTCTTCTTCATCCTCCAAGACGCTAAATCTGTTAGTTCTATCTCGAATATCTGTCTGTGTTTTCCTAGATTTTCCAGATATAAAACTGGTGGTTTTCCTCTGATAAGCATCTTTCTCTCAAGTCTAGTATTTAGTTATGTTTAATTTTGAATTTGAACCCTCAAAACGGCAGTTAAAATTTAGTTTTGGAAAATTATTTTCACAGTGTTAAGACATTATGATTTTGTGAGCAATTCTAGTAAATTTCATGGAAATATCTTGAAAACCTTAGTTTTTACAGGACTGTTTCTCAGTTACACGAATTACTGAAGAGTGTATAATAAAAATGTGGTATTGAAGACAAGGATGGGCACCTAACTTTAAACGTAGAACTAAAAATTGCTTAATAGTGTGGACTGTATGACAAAAATGGAACCGAATATTTTGAAACTGGTTAAATCAACAGAGGTTCAGATTTAGCGCCAACCTAGTAATCTTATGCAATCTTTTAATTTTTTTTTAAATTTTAGCAACATGTGTTTTCATTTGAAAACACGATAGTTTATTTGCTGCGTTTGATAATAAATATCCTAATTATATTACCGGAAAACTATTCAATAAATTACATTATCTTTAGTAATTATAAAAACAAAGAAAATGAAATTTCCTCTTTGAAATGTATTATGTTTAACCTGCAAAACCTTAGTTAAATGTATTTTTTTACCTTCCCTCGCAGACAACCCGCGACCCCCCTTTGGGGTCGTGACCACCATGTTGAGAAACCCTGCTTTAGGTGAATGAAATTAATTGCACTTTTCGTAACGAATGTAATGCTATCATCTACCGATTTCATTCTAAGTAGGGATTACCGAAATGCTGTTTGAGGTGCGAAATTGTGAAAACATCCTGTACTGTATCGTGGAATCTGTGAAAAGACAAAACGAAAGTTTCAATTGCTCTCCTCGCCCTTTTTTTATTTCAAATTATGGTAACCGTAGAAAATGAACATACAGAAAGATTTTTTTTAGAGGCATGGCTCACCATTTTGCCCACTTTTTTATTTTCGAATACTAATTAAATAGCCCAAGTAGTAAAATCTTGTTGGCCCAATGGAACTCGGTATGTTCTGTTTTTCAGTATGGATCGGGTTACGTACTATTTGGCCGTTGGCCATAACATTGGCCTTCAAAGCGATGCCCAAGGTAAGACCAACTATATAGAAATGTACTGTTTTAATAAACAAAATTACGTATTTTTAGAACAAAAAAACATGATCCTTATTCCATTACGCGGTTTGCTTTCTCGTCTTTATTTATAGTTGAAAATATTCCACTTGTCTGCGGCCGGCCTACGATTTTATGATTCGTTTCTTGTCTGTCGTCTGATCCACTCGGCTACGGAGACTTTCTTGAAGAATGGTACGTCGAATATGCACTTCCTGAACTCAGACACGGAATGTAGTGACAGACAGGAGTTTATACAACATGTTACTTTTGTATAGCACGTATTAAAAACACAAAATAAATATAAAATGGGGCGTTTTTTTACGTAAGATTTTCTGTACGTGCATCTATCAGTACTAGCGCACACGCGAATGTTGTAATGACAGCCACCTTTCTTTTTTCTTGCAAATTTAGAACCAGAATCAGATAATCATGTGTTCAAATGTCATTTTATATTTCCCTCAATTGGAAGCGAAATTACACCATCTGTGTGTTGGTTTTTGATTATAGAAACAAGTATTTGGCAAATGTATGTATTTTAACGTATTACTTATGGTTGGTCTTACGTTGTATTTATCTCCAAAATGGTAGCAACCGTGCACACATTATTTGTCACGTTGACCTTTCGTTAGTCTTTCCACACTAGGCCAACAATTGGCGCATCTGGTGCTTATGTGGTTGGACTATGGTTGGAAATCCAACCCACTATGAAACAACGTTGCAGACATAATAATGTACATTGGCCCAACAATGCATGCTACTTGGGAGGTCTATCAATTGGTATTAAAAAGGCGTTTCTTGTGCCACCATTGCAGAGAATATTGAATGTCCTAGTTTGCATTTTGAACACGTATCTTACCGTTGCAAGGTGGCAGGAGCCTAAACAGTTATTACACGTTGACGCTTGTTTCTGTATCGAAGTATGCAATCAATCACTGTTCTTTTTATTGGATACAGCAAAGTAATAAATTGTCGTTATGTGTGATACTGATTGTGCGTGTATAGTAATGAATATAAAGAAGAGGCATGCAAAAGAAAAGGGTGAAAGAAATGCTGCTTCCTATAAAGTAAAGTTAACAACAGCTGTATTTTAATGTACAGGATATCTGAGACCATCCGTACTTCCCTTCTAAAATGAAAGGATAAGTTCTTACCACAAATAACAAAAATTGAGATAATTGGGTATGCTCTATCAAATGGTGATACTTGTAACTTCCGATACAGACTCGAATTTGATTTTTTTTTAAAATGGAGCATGTTATTTTTAAATTATAATTTGATTTAATGTCAGAAATTAAGAAACTTTGGTCTGAAACGTTTTTACAACAAACACTTTCATTGGCCTTAAGGTTAATGTAAAGCAACGATTTCCAACAAAAGATGAGGGCACTACCTCCATGCATTTTTATCGTTGCACGAAATTTCAATCTTGCTCCTACAAAATCAAGCCTAGAAAGTTCTAACTTTCAGGGAAGAAAGTTCATAACCAATTCAAGAGTTCGATCAATGCTATTTTTTTTTTTCGTTTTTGTTCATTGTTAAAATTGCTTCATTGTTATAGGTTTTAATTTTCACAACAATCAAGCGAATTCAACAATGAAGAAAAACGAAAATGAAAAAATCGGTATTAATCGAAAGCTTGAACTGGTTATGAACTTTCTTCCCTGAAAGTTAGAACTTTCTAGGCTTGAATTTGTAGGAGCAGCATTTAAATTTCGTAAAGATAAAATGAATTTTATGGGCGGCCGGTAACAGCACTATGGATTAAAATTTCGTGCAACGATAAAAATACATTAGACATATACTGAGGTAATGCAGGTCTCGAAGTGGGTCAGGAAAGGTAAGGGTACGTTTGCATCTAGTGGCGGGAATTGACTCTTGAAAGTAAAATATAGATTTGCGGGCGGTATTACATAGCGTAAGAAGATTTACGTGCGGGATTACATAACTAGCAGGATATTTCCTTTCACGTATTAAGATAAAAAATCTCAGCGATAATTCGCTGCTTTAATAGTGTTTCTCTTTCCAAAATACAGATACTTACAAACTTTCAGATAAGGAATACCATTTACTTAATTAAAATATAGCAACATAAAAAACAAAAACTTGGGAAGTACCGTCGCAGCAACTTCGGCAGCGTTGGATCAATGTTGCACTTTGATACTCGCCATGACATATTTGATACCATACAGTTTCTTCCAGAGTGGTAGTTATAAAAATATGGGGAAATATTAAATGCATGTATGAAATAGGTAACGGGTATCATATATTTTGCTGCCAAAATTATCCCATTCTAGGTTAATAATAGTTTGTTTTATTTTAAAAAATACCATTTTTACTTTTATACAGAATATTACACACGCAACAACTACACGGTAAAATGCTCTGATGTGTTATGCTTTTTTTTTTCAGTTTCACTTGAAAATTTTGTTATATTAAATATCATCATATTGTATTATCGTGTTAATAAATAAATTTTACCACTTTTTACTATCAATTGTTATGCATCACAACTATATTTTTTAAATAAGGTATCTGAATGCTATACAAAGAAAATACAATGAAACATATTTCAATAAATCTCTCATAAATAGGCCTAAATATAATGAACGTCTTGCCTTCAGTAAAGAGACGAACTGATGTACCTGCTTTAAAATGTAGTGTTTTCTTTTTTTTCATACAGCATGTCATGTCATCTATATACGTAGCTAACTTAAATTCAAATTTCATTAAGATACAAAATTTACTGTGGAAGGTATTAAATTAAATTTAATCTTGAAATACTTTAAACAGCTCTCCTGAAAGGTTATGAAATGCAGTTACGTCAGTTTCTCTTGAACGACGATATTTTCTGTTTTGCAATTTTACTGGGCAATTTTACAGAACTTGCTTATGAAATGCCATGCGGCTTGAAAAATACTTTGTCACACTTTAAAAAAAAAAAAAAAAAAAAAAAAAAAAATAACTTCCTCTGCAGTGTATGTATACACATAGATATTTTTAGTTTTTTACCTCTCAAAAAGACTTTAGTTTTCATGGCAGACGATTAGATATTTTTTAAGTTCTTAAACATTATGAATTCTGGAACACAAGATCCTTTAAGTACAGTGGAGTTTGATTAAATATTCATGCTCACACCAGTCGATGTTGACATTTTTCCAACTGAACACACACAAAAAAAATCGCAAGGAACTTTTCACTATTATCTTAAATAAGGCTGAGTGTGTTTACCACATGTCTATAGTAAGATTATTACTAACAAATGCCATTCTTCACCACTTGTTTTTAAAATAAGGTATTTGAATGTCATATCAAAAAATGCAATGAAAAATATTACAAGAAAACTCTTATAAATAGGCGTAAGTGTAATGTCTTGCCCTCAGTAAAGAGAAGAACTGACATATCTGGTTTAACTGGTGGTGAGAAAAATTCTCTCTCTCTCTCTCTCTCTTTTTTTTTTTTTTTTTTTTTTTGTATACAGCATGTCAAAAGTCATATCTACCTTGTTATCCCATAAGAAATGTCGTAACTGCAATGACGCCATCTGACGACCGAATAGTGAAGTAGACGGCACATCCCATCTACTTCACTATTCATGGTACTTGATTGAGCAGCAATGTGTAGAAGGAGAACAGTCTACTCCACGTTTTGGAAGTGTGGCTTGTGTTTGATCATGGCAGTGTCGGAGGACCGCATACGGCATGGACAACGATGCCCTGCGAGCAGCTGTGGAGGTAAATCCAATCCAAACTGTTGAAAGAACTGGCCAGTGAACTCCATGTCACCCGTTCGACCGTTCATCATCATTTACAGGATCTTGGTTATGTGTCGAAACTCGGAAAATGGGTACCCGTGCTTAACGCCTCAACAGAAGCAGCAGCGAGTTGATATGTGCAGTTCCCAGTTCACCCGTCACAGACGTGAGATATTTCGGGACAGAATGGTAACAAAAGATGAAAAATGGGTCCTCCACCATTACATTACAACACAAATGGCAGTGGATACCAAAAGGAGAGATCGCAGGAACTGTGTCTATAAAAGGATCTCCACCCCTGCAGAGTGATGTTGAGTGTTTGATGGGATATCCATGGGATAATCCATTTTGAGCTCTTGCCACGTAACCAGCATATCAATGCAGATGTCTACTGTCAGCAGCTTGAACGTCTACGGACTGCATTGTTGGAGAAAAGTCCTGCTCTGGTTAATCGTAAGGGTGTGCTCATCCACGGTGATAACGCGTGCCCACACACGGCAAGAAGGACCTGTGCTAAGATTGAGGAATATGGCAGGTAGAAACTCCAGCATCCAACATTTTCAACAGATCTTGCACCAGCAGACTACTTTCTTTCTCGCAGTCTGCAAAACCTCCTTTCCGGGAAAACAGTGCAAAATGAGGATGACATGCGAGGAACAGTGACCTAGTTCTTTCTTCCAAAACCGGCGATTTTTTTAAGCGGGGGATTCAACAAGTTGTTGCCATGTGGCAGAGTTTTGTGGAGTTCGATGGAGACTATTTTCCTGACCAACTACGGTAGTGTTCCAGGTAATTATCGTTCTTTTCCTCACGGTGCAAAAATACGACATTACTTATGGGATAAGCTGATACATACCTAATTTACTTACTTACTCTATGGGTTACGGAACTCGTAAGTTCATCGCCGCACTAACAAATGTTCGACATAGGATACTATCCTGGGCAAGATCAAGCCAGTTTTCATCCCAAACACCCACACACTTCAGAGAATATTAGAAGATCCCTTCTAATATTCTCCTCCGAATAACGTCGAGGTCTTCAGCATCGGGTGAGTCGTACAGTGCGTGCAGTTCTTCATTATGCAGTCTTCTCCATTCTCCAGTCATCTCGTCCCGTTTCGGCTCGTATTTCTTTCTCGAAATCTTGGTTTCAAACACACGTAATTTATGTTCATCTGCTAGGTTCGTACTCCAACTTTCGCAACCGTAAAGAATTACGGGCATAATAACCATTTCGTATGTTTTTAATTTCAACTTCTTTGATATTAATCTCGATGTTAAGAATTTATTAACTGAATACAAACATGCGTTGCCCGATACTAGGCTACTTTTTATTTATTTCGTGATTTCGCTTTTGCTTGTTACACATGCTGCCAAGTATTTAAATTTGTTTACTTTCTCTATGTTCTCATTCTCAATTGTTATGTGTCTATTTCCTTCATTTCCAGTGTTTCGGTTTGTCATCATGTTTTTTTCTGTGTTTACCTGCAGACCCATCTTATCACACGCTTCTACTAAGACCTCAGGGTTACTTTGTAGTTCATCCTGTTAAATGTAGTTACTTTGTGGCCCTAATGTTACTTTGTAGTAAATCTACATCATTTGCGTGCACGAACACCCATTTAAAGTTGATTCAACCTATTAGTCGCTTTTTGTTCTCTTTTATTTTTAGAATCGCATATTCTAATTCAAAGTGAAAGGGTAGTGGTAGCAAGGTACATGTTTCAATCTGCTGTGAATCTCGAAATTATCTGACGTAATATTATTACCTGTTCGTACTCTGCTTATGGGGTCGCTGAGACACATCCTCACAAGTTGAACAAGTTTTTTCGTAATTCCAGATCGTACCAGGATAACTTTTCCCTTTTGATAGAATCATAAGCTTTCTTAAAATCAATGAAAAGCTGGTGAACCGTCCCATTGTACTCCCATTTCTTCTCTTAGATTTGCCTCAAGGCGAAAATCTGGTCCAACGTAGATCTATTTCTTCTAAATCCACATTGGTGATCTTTTATTTCTTCTACGTATACACTTAGGCGATTTAGCAGTATATTACTCAATACTTTAAATTCAAATTTCATTAAGATACAAAATTTACTGTGGAAGATATGAAATTAGATTTAAAGTTAAAATCCTTTAAATAGTTCTCCTGAAAAGTTATGAAATGCAGTTACGCCAGTTCCTCTTGAACGACGATATTATCTGTTTTCCAATTTTGCTGGGCAATTTTACATAATTTGAATACGAAATTCCATGCGGTTTTTAAAATACTTTGTCACAGTTAAAAAAAAAACTTACATTTTTATAGTGTATACACAAATTACGTTATACACAGGATTACGGGTCCTGTGTAGGGTCCTTACTGTACGATATGTCCACAAAAATTATCAAATATAAGGACGAAAATTATGCCTACTATACACTTCGTCAACGAACAGATGAAGAACTTATCCGCGTGACTGAAATCCTTTCTAGTCCTGCTCTGACTTTGTTCTTGGCACGTCATTTAGGGGGCAGACAGGGGCAGTTTCCCCCTCCTCTTTCTGGAATATTGTTTGATATTTTAAATTTCAAAATTCGCACGATAAGAAAAAAAATATATGTGCGTCATGCACTGTGATTAAACAGATTCGATTTACTTATATGCCAATGAGTAGTTAAAATAGTATATTTCCTAACAACTACTCACATGGAAAAAATATTCCCACTCTATTTCTGTGTTTTAATTCAAGTCAATTCTCATTTTATTACAGAATTTTCATTTGTCATCCTCCATCTGCACACTTTCTAGTTTGTACACCTGCATTTGTGTTACGTTTACCTCTGAAGGATTCTTCAAACGAGTGCAGATACACGTTAAAGAGCGATCTTTTTACTCTTTTTTCGACGAGAAAGTATTTTGATAGAAAAAATAATGAATTTCCATCGACAATGGCGTATTTTTTTACGAAACACTATCACTTTGGATACAAGATGTGACCTTATGAGATGGAATTATGATGCTTATCTAATGTCATTTATTTTTCAAATCCTTATAGGTTGGTTCACAATGCATCATGGGTACTAGTTAAGTTTGTTATCAGCCACTTTTTTTTTTTACCGCGAAGTGTGAAGTTATTCGTTTTTAGTTAAAAATGACTACAGAAGACCTGATCAATTTTCTCAGTGACAATAATATACCACAGGACGTCAGGAGAAAGATATTACAATAAACATCTTCGAACGTTCTTCTGAAGTACATGACGGTCCCTTCGAAGGCATTAACATGCAGTTACCCGACTAGTGTAGGCGTTAGAGCATTGGATCGTTGGTCTGCTCTTAATTAACGCCGGGTTCAATGTTTCTCTCTTCTTTAATAAGAGCATTAATCATATCCCTTAGTACTGGCGAATTAATGCTCCCTTTCCCTTCTGTTTCGCATTTTCAACATTTTATTGTGTAGTTTTTATTTTTAAAGTATAACAATTTGATCCCAAAACATGAAAAATTTCGGGAGAATACGGTTGGAAATTCACCCGAAGAGATTACCCTGCCATCGAAAAGAACTACCATAGAATCATATATTTGTTCGAGCATAAATTTCTAATCTTAACTCCTATGAAAATTCACTGTAAGGACTGGTCTCACTTTCCGCTTTCAAAATATAAAATATTACGCTCTATTTGAGCGAGATATCCGCTCTTCCGAATCTGTTGTGTAGGTTGAGATATACATCGAAAATAAATGAACTGAAAAAAAAAAAACGAAACATACTTGAAAAAAAACTAGACAACCCGGCTGCCTTGAGATTTCCAGTAACTTGATTAATAAAAAAAAACTAATATCATTCAGTTTCTCAACGGTGGCGGGAAAGAAGCGAAGCGAGATTTGAAATCCAATTTAATGTAAGGCGTCCTACAGACTGGATCACGCTGCCAAACCCAAGAAAATAGTAGTGATAGAAATGCTTTGTTCGGGCACCAAAAACATAAACTAGATTACTCCTACGACTTATACGCCACGTTTTAATCACTTTTCCATTTGTCAATTAGGGATTGGAATACCTATTCACTTAGAGTATTTCCCATATGTGCGAAAATAAGCGATCAAAATGGAGGCAGCAAACACTTGAAGAGCATTGGATGTATAGTTAAGAAAACGTATTCTCTTTTTGCGAATGTAAGCAAATCACACTGGAACTGAACACTGAGACATTCCAATAACGTAAAATAAATTATTCGGTGCTTTTTCAGGATTCTTGACAATAACTGTAAACACTGACATCTATCAAAAACGTTAGCCGATATATCAAGGAACATTTCCAAAATATTTAACAGTGTGTGCGACTAGTCTGATTGCTGGAAATGATTATAATCTAATGCCATTGTTGGGATGTTCACATAACACAGAAACACTTTGCTTTCTGCGGTTTCTGTCCTCTTCAGTCACTTTCAATCTAGTTGCAAAGTATTTTTTCAATCATATATTATTTTATTAAGTCTGGAATTTCTGCATCCTTTTCGTCTCTCTTTTCTATTCCTAGTTCTTCATCGGAGTAGTTCAAATCTCTTTAGATGTTTTCAAATAGTTTTATAATTTCTGGTTACCGTCTCATAAGGTCCCTCAACTGCCAGTATTTGTTTTTCCCCAACTCAAGCAGTGTTCGTTTGATTTTCTTCAAGCTCTGTTTTCAGTGTTTTTTTTCCTTACAATATTGCGTTGTATATTCTTATATATATACATTGAGAATTTATTTATTTTTATGTATTCATTGTCGTTATGATATTTTACCCCTTTTTATTTACCTTTTCTCTTCATCAAATGTTATGTTTCTTCCGAAATTTTACTCTCCTTTTCCAAGACTGCTATTTCTTTTGCTGTTTCTCTGATTATCCCAGTCAGTACATTATTTTTGCAATTGATATCTTCTTAATCTTTTATCTCCTCCTACGTGTGGACTATGTTGGTTAGTTCTATCTCGGATTTGTCTGCTTCATCCTTGTTTCCTTTTAAAAATCTAAAATGGCGGTTTTTCTCTGATAATTTTCTTCTCTAATCTAGTGTTTTTTTTTTCAAACACTCATCTCACTGTCCTACGATCACTCGAGATTTCGAAACTGTTTAGAACATACACGTCTTGAACAAATTTTCTGTTATTTGATAGAATATAGTCTATTTTGTTTTAAGCTCCATTTGCGCTTTGCCATGTTCACTTCATCTGAGTTTTCTTCTTAAAATATGTACTTGAAATTAATCGTTTATTGGTTTCTAAAATATCCATTAGTCTCTCTTCACTCCCCTCGTACTTCTCTGTTGTTTCTATCGCCAAATCCAAACTTTCCCACTGGCGTGTCACTGCCCCGCTTCGTCTCTACTTTTGCACTGAAGTATCCCATTGTTATAATATAATGCGATTTACTATTATCCAAAATCTTCCTTACATCTTCGTATATATCTTCGACTTCTATTCCGAAGATTTCCATTCTCCAACCACCTCAAACACGCAAATTCTGCCAATCATTTCTTGTGTACCTAAATCTCTTCGGTAGATTAAATATGTATGTATGATTGATTGCTCGGTACAGGCTTCTAAACCGTTTAACTTATTTCCCTAACCTTCCTTCCGGAGCACTGCATTAGCATAATTGTTGGTATAACTACCAAATACATGTGAGTTCTCATATGCACAGCGAAGGATCGATCTGCATCAGATTTTTCACTACTGCTTATGACTAGTCCCAACATACTAGGGTAGTCAGAAAGTAAGGTTCCCTAATAATCATATAATTTTATATTCCAGATATTGAAGATATTCTGCTTTTTGACTGATTCAAGAGAAGCTGCTACATTAATTTTAAGGAATGAGACCTTGGTACACAGAAAATCACTTACCGGTGCCAAGAAATTTGAGTCACTGGCAGGGAAGTTTTCGTTACAAGTTTTACAAAATTTAAGGGACGTGTCAAGGAATCAGCGAATTTGACAATATTTTTAGTACGGAATTATAATAACATTCAGAATATTCCACGTGAACTTTTCCTGCTGTGTACTACGTTCATAATATACTGGGAACGTATGTTCAAAAAATGGTACACATGGAAAACGTTGGCCTATTCAAACAAACACCCACCCGTCTCATCCACTAGTGGATTGAATATGGCTGTGATTTATTATATATACATACATACACACACACATATATATATATATATATATATATATATATATATATATATATATATATCATAATCATCATCATATTCAGCCGTTTTCTATCCACTGCTGGATGAAGGCCTCCCCCTTTTCTTTCCACATATCTCGGTCTGCTGATATCCTCATCCATGTAGCTCCTGAAAAACGCTTGATTTCATCTACCCATCTTACATTTGGACGTCGTCTCGGTCGTTTCTTTTCTCTAGGAATCCACTGTAGTACATTTGTCGTCCACCTTCCATCTGTTCGTCTAGCTGTGACCGGCCCATCTCCACTTCATCATCTTCGCAGTCTTGATTACATCCTCTACTTTTGTTTGTGCGCGAATCCATTCATTTGTCTTCCTGTCCCTCCTGGTTATACCTAGCATGCACCTCTCCATTGCTCTTTGTGTGACTTTCAATCTTTGAGTCGTTTGCGCATTCAATATCCAAGTTTCCCAGCCGTACATCATTACAGGTAAGACACATTGATTATAAACTTAACGCTTCAGACACATTGGAAGTTTGCTTTTGAAAATAAAGTGTAGTCTTCCAAAAGAACTCCACGCCATTTTACATCTTTTATTTATTTCATCAGTCAACTTTGCATTCGATGTTTTAAGCTGGCCTAGGTAAACATACTCATCAACTATGCCTATTGTCTCTCCGTTAATCTTCACTTCCTTCTTTGCAGCATGTTGGTTGTACATTACTTTTGTTTTACTTAAGTTCATTTTAAGGCCTATTTTCGAACTCTCGTTACTCAGTTTTTCCATTCTGGTTTGTAGTTCTTCTGCACTTGAAGAAAACAGGACTATATCATCAGCGAACCGTAGGTGGTGAAGATATTCTCCATTAATTTTAATTCCAACTTCATCCCAGTTTAAATTCTGGAACACTCTCTCCAGGGCCACACAAAACAGTTTTGGAGAAATTGAATCTCCTTGTCTTACCCCTTTTCCAACTTTAAATTTTTCACTGTCTTGATGCAGTCTAATGACAGGTGTGGCAGTCGAATAAATGTTTCGCAGTAGCTTGATGTACGCATTTTCGATGCCTTGATGTTCAAGTGATTTAAGTACTGCTGACAAGGAGACCGAATCGAAAGCTTTTTCAAAATCTATGAATCCCAAACATAGTGGAAGTTTATATTCATTAGTCCTTTCCATAACTTCATTCAATGTTTGTATGTGGTCCATTGTGCTAAATCCACGACGAAATCCGGCTTGTTCCCTTCCCTGGTTAAAATCTAAGTCTCGTTCAATACGATTCAAAATAACTTTGGTGAACATTTTGTATAGGACTGACAGTAAACTAATTGGTCTGTAGTTTTCGACGCTGTAGCTTTGTCCCCTTTCTTGTACAACAAAATGATAACGGCATTGTTCCAACTTGAGGGTATTTCTCTCTTCCTCAGGCATATCGAGAATAATTTCGCAAGTTCCTCTTTCATTTTTTCACCTCCCCATTTAAACATCTCTGCTGTGAGTCCATCTTCTCCTGGTGATTTTCCGTTCTTCATCCCTCGAAGTACTTTATACACTTCTTCTTTCATTACGTCTGGGACTTTTCATCATTTTCTTCTAAGTCTTTATTTCTTAGCTCTTCCTCTGAGTAGTACAATTCTGTGTAGAAATTTTCAAATATTTTTATAATTTCTTCCTTATTTCGTGTTACGTCTGGTCTCTTAAATGCAATTATTTGCTTTTTCCCTATCATGAGCTGCTGTTTGGCTTTCTTCAAACTCTTGTTTTCCTCAATTGTATTTCTAACAAGATTTTCGTTATATCTTCGTACATCCTCTCTTATTTTCTTTCTTACGGTTTTATTTAGTTCTATGTACTCAATCCTCTTTATGCAATTTTCCTCTTCTTTCATTTCTCTTCTTTTCTTCATCAAGAGCTTAGTTTCTTCTGAGATTTTGCTCAGTTCTGTCAATATTTTATTTCTGCTATCCATGTCTTCTTCATCCTCTAACTCTTCCAAGGCGCTGAATCTGTTGCTTAGTTCTATCTCGAATGTCTGTCTGTGTTTTCCAAGATTTTCCAGATCTAAAACTGACGGTTTTCCTCTGATAAGCTTCTTTCTCTCTAATCTAGTATTTAGTTTCAGCTTACATCTCACCATCCTATGATCACTCGAGATTTTGAAACTGTTGAGAACAGACACGTCTTGCAGAATTTCCCTGTTATTTGATAGAACGTAGTCTATTTCGTTTTTGGTCCCATTTGGGCCTTTCCATGTCCATTTCCTCTGGGGCAGTTTCTTGAAAAATGCATTGGAAATCAACAGTCTGTTGGCTTCTGAGAATTCCACAAACTTCTCTCCTCTCTTGTTTCTTTTGCCAAACCCAAAGTTTCCCACTTTCGTGTCACTGCTCTGCTTGGTTCCTACTTTCGCATTGAAGTCTCCCATTACAATTTTGTAATGCGATTTGCTACTATCCAAAATCTTCTGTATCTCCTCGTATAGGTCTTCAACTTCCTCCTCCGGGTGCGAGGTTGTTGGAGCATACACTTGTATAATTTCCATACTGTATCTCTTGTTAATCTTTATTACTACCCGTGCGATTCTATCTGAAATTCCTTCAATTTCTGTGATCCGTGACTTCAGGTCTTTATTAATTATAAAGCCAGCGCCTGTCGCTTTTCCAGTTTCTGTTCCTTTGAAGTAGAACGTGTGCCCTGACGGTAGTTCCAACTGTTCTTCATTCTTCCTCCACACTTCTGATAGTCCTATGGTGTCCCACTTAATCCTCTTAAGTTCATTCTGCAATTCTTCTAATTTGTCCTCTCCTGCAAGTGACTGACAGTTGAGGGTCGCCACGTATAGGTCCGTTCGAGTTGCCGTGTCGGTGTCCTGGCAGTCTACAGTCCAAACCCGGGCATTTTGACCCTCTGACTTCCTGCAGGACTGACCGCTGCCGTTGCCAGCTGCATTCCGTCCTCCGGGCAATGAGGTCTCCGAGGCTGTTTCCTTGCTTGTACCATCATATGTAAAGAAACGAGGGGTGTTGGCTTTTGACTCACCACGCTGTCAGCTAATGCGGGTTGGTGAGCAGGCCATCCATGTTCGTTCGCCAAGCAGTTGCTTGGGTACTAACAGGCCCCACGACGTGAACGTATGGATTGGACATTAGGCGTCTACCCCGGTCGGTTCCCTTAAGTCTCAGCAAGAGGAATTAAGGGGTCTCCTCCCAGTTAGTGGCAGAAGCCTTTTGGGGCGACAGTCCCGGTTTCCGTAATTTTTTACCCCCCTTAAGAAAGGCTGAAATGACGGGCCTGGTATCGTATTTCTTAATTGTAGACTTCTTGAATGCTACGATCAACGCATAATCGTTAATCTATTGTTTCGATCGAACGGAGAAGCATGGTTTCCTGCTTTCGCATCGACCACAGTGATTCATGGGGCTGAATTAAATTCTCTATGAAATTTGCGTTCACAACACAACGCAATATGATTCTTGGAACTTCGGGTTTTTCCGTATGGTGACATTAAATATCGTAAGTACTGGAAGAGATAACGCAAATCACCGCAACTAGATTGCAAAGTTTGCGTTGCGTTGACGCAGTGCGATATGTAAGCCCCTGGTGCCTCTGCCCGTCACAATATTATGCATACCGACGAGCGAAAGACGCAGTTTATATTCGCACACCAAAGAGCGAAAGAGCATAACCGATTTAAATATCTAAAATTTAATTATTTTTAGTAAAGCCTTATCATCTTCATTTTAGAAGGAGTGTACGGGTGGTCTCAGACACATGGGGATTAAAATAGTAAATACTGCGGAAGTCGAAGAGCGTCTCGCGCTAGGAATTCGAAAGAGGAAAATGTAAAGATACATGACCGCACCTAACTTTACCTAACCTCCACTTCCCATGGTCACTAATTTAAGATAATGTACAAAAAATGCAAAAAAAGCAATTATTAATATGAATATATATATATTTTCATATTAATAAATATGAAAATATATTTCGAAAGAAAAAAAAAGAAAAAGTGTTGACCCAAGAGGGGTTTGAACCTTTTACTCTAGAAGCGATCGTCTTGACCATTCGGCCACGAAGCCGAGTTCCGACATCTCGGTTTCGTCGTTGTATTTACAGTGAGTAGTGTCAGAGTCTGTCAGTATGACGTCGTAGGTGACGACGACTTCCGTCGTGTTTACTATCTTAATCCTCACTAGTCTCAGATTTTTTTTTTAACGCATACTTGTGATTGATGTGTAATCATTAGTGTTCTACCGAAAGCCGTAGGTTATTCAAAGTAAGCTTAGTCCTCACCATTCATCCTGATCTTTCACTTTCCTTTTTATAAAAAAAAGAAAAGAAAAGGAAAGTGAAAGATAAGCCCTGTCTCCAAAAGAAAATGTCAGATGAGGGAAAAAGATCGGGCGATCTTGGAGGCCACAACCTTTGCGAAATGACCCATCCAGGGAATACACTTTCCAAGAATGCCGTAGAGTCACTACTAAGTATTGCCATGAACAAGGAGTTGTTTGTCACAGTAAGAGGTAGAGAGGGACAGTGGCGGCGTAAGGCAGTCTGGGGCCCGGGGCAAGTGAAGTTGATTGATGCCTGTTTGCGAACACGATATAGTGAGCGCACACTACTACTGTTGGCCGGAATATCTTATTTTCCATTATTCCGAGCCTCGCGGCAAAACTGGCCCCTCCCCGGGAAGCTCACTTGCCCAGATGTTCGAGTAGTGTCTTTTATAAGACGCAAAACAATGTTATTGGTTAATACTTGAATGACTCAAGTTGCATCTTATTGAAGTACGTAAGTGGCCGAGCAGTTTGAAATATACGCCAAAACTTGTCTTCCTTTGTCGACCCATCGATGTTTCGAATCCTGTCCCAAATTGTTTCAGTTTATAATTGCATTGTTAATTCCCATGTACTTAGTGAAAATGGTTACAAACTTTATAAACAACCTTTGTTTCCTGATTGATTTTTATCACCTTACAATCGTTTCTAGTTGAAACACGAGTTCACAATCTTCTTGTTGTTATTAAAGGGAAGGAGTTTCATGATAAAGCAAAAATTATCTCCATACGTCAATGATCAATGATTAGATAAAATATCAGCAGTGAGAATCATTTTTTTTTTTTAATCTTTTCACAACGCCAAAACAAAATGGCTTTCAGTGGTAATTACAAGTGTATTCTATTTGCTGTAATTTCATTAATTTTCTTTACCACAAGAGCAGTCGGAGCGGCGAATAGTGAAGTTGATGTTAGATGCACAGAAGATTTTTGTGCTGCCCGCGATTGTGGTTCTTCAGGTGACGGCGACACTGATTGCAAAAACGGAGAGAAATTTCCAGATACGTCTACACCATGTAACTGTTGCCCTGAACAGTGCATTACATACAAAGGTAAGTCAGCGATATCGTCAGAAGTAAATGTTGTTACCGGTAGATCCTTCAAACAAGTTTCTGTTTTTGTTGTTCTTATTGTTGTAACATAACACATTTGTAGCAGAACCCTAAAAAATTTGTTCTTTTTTTTTAATAATTTGTCCGTGCGTCTCTAGCGCAGGCTAGCGCCCAGGGATTCTGCCATGATTTTCAGTTTGGGAGTGTAAATACAAAATTGGGAGGGTGTAAGTGAAGTTTTGCACGGTTTTTATCAATTTTTCTGACCGTAAAATGTTTAAAGCTGGGGGATGCGCTCGAGAATTTGGGGGTGACACCTCCACCAGGGAAGGGGGAGAATCACTTCTAGCGTCACAATCAATGCAGTTACAGAGATACTGACATTAGATTTTGGTTTCAGCGATTGTCATTGATCTTGTCATTATTTATTCTGATAAAAGTACAATCTTCCCGTATGACCCAATGTTCCCTCTTAACAACGTTGTTTTCGTTGTTGTTATAACTACTAGAAACTGGGTTTTAGCCTCCATTTTACTGAAAATATGCTTTACGCAATATTTTGCAATAATATACATAATTTACTTGCGTATTATCGATTTACAGAATAAAAACTAAAATAGTACAGATTTATACTACTACTACTACTAATAATAATAATACTGTGCTGGTGATATGATTCCCACGGAGGAAATGAGTTGTACACTGATGGTGAAATATACGCTGCAATATACCTAGTACAATTGCTCACATTAAAAGTATGTTAAACAATTCAATTTGTTTAAATGGAACTTGAATTTTTATATTCTTTTCTTTTGTCAAATTAGTTCAGATAGAGTTTCATGAAAAATTCAAAGATGGTCTGTCAAAATATCGTAGACGTTAATTGTTCCAGTTCAACTGCAAACACAGTGATTCTTTTCTCAACCAGCACATTGACTGTGTACCCCACCTTTCACAAAGTAAAAACTGAACCTATAATTCACTTCAATCAATGGGGTTCATTTTACTAAGCACGATTTGGGGCTCATTTTACCACCTTTGCCATATTACAAAGCCTCAGCTAGTTGTGCATAATCTTCAACTAACATTAGGCCTATAGCTATACAATCCTTCAAACCAGTGTGCGAATTAGCGGAGGGGAGATGCCCGGGATTTCCCCCCTGGCAAATAAGTTTCCCACCCTGACAAATTTATTTTTTGTCTCTGCCAGGGATAAATTTCTCATGAAAGTGATAAGAGTACCGTATATGAACTTTTACTAGAAGCTAAGAAGCCTATTTGGTAGCCATTTCTTGTGTGATGTTTATGAAGTCCAAGACAATGAAGACATACAGTCCCATTTTCCAATAGGGGGTTACTAAATCATTCACATTAATGTACTTCGTAAACATCGCAATAACAAAAACTAATTTTTATGTTTTCATTGTACACGTTGAAAACAGATTGAATTTTAAACTATGTTTCAACCAAGATAGAATTTCGTTGATAGGGCGTTAATGCGACGTGTTTTCAACTTTCTTTTATTCTATATTATACATTCCGTTTCACACGTATATTTATAATTTAATTGCTTATACATAATAATTAAAACAAATACAATGAAATTAACTAATTTTTTCATAGTCTCATGTGCACGTTGAAAATTGATTAAATTTTTGACTATACTTCAACAAAGATTGAATTTCGTTGATACGGCGTTCGTGTGACGTACTTTCAACTATTATTTATGCTATGTCCTATGTTTCGTTTCACACTTGCATTTCTAATTTAATTGCTTAAACGTTATAATTAAAAGCAAATACAATGAAATTAACTACGTTTTTCATGTTCTCATTTGCATGTTAAAAACATATTAAAATTTAAACTATTTTTCAACAAACATTTAATTTCGTTAATAGGGCGTTCATGTGAAGTGTTTTCAACTATAACATAGATTTCGCTTTATTTGAATTTTCCTAAGGCAACATATTACACTTATTGAGAAATACAAATTTAATAGTGCAGCAATGATCAAAGTGTTAAACAAGAAAAATTCCCATAAAAAGAAAGAAGGAAAGTATTCTTTATTCTTATTCTTACATGATGGTGAAACGACCGTAGCAACTGCATTGTAGACTGCCTGTTAATAGATACAGTAATAGAGTAGTGGACTCTCAAGGTGATCCGTGTACAAGTGGTCAACCTACCAACGAAGACTACAGAACATTTCTGCTTCGAACCCCACAGCAGCCGCTAGAGTTATTTACTGGTGGATAATTAATACTGTATAACATGATGAAAACAACGGACAAAATGCAAGTAAATGTGTGTATACCAATAGACAGCAACCATGCTCTGTTTTGGCCAACTGAACCCGTTTCATCATCGGCTTCTTGATTTCAACTTGTTTCTTCTCAACCATTATTTAAAGTCGAATAAACCGTTAAACAAGTGGATATTTCAGTACAATTACAACATTAAAATAACGTTTCGTTACTTTCCACGTATTTTCAACGTATGTGTGTGCTATTGGGGTAAGGAGGAGTTTACAGTTTTTTGTTAAAATGGGTCCCAAACCATTCTATTCGTTGAACTTCCACGGTTAATTGAATCCGTGGCGACAAGCGAGTAAAGCAAACGTAGTGGTACTCATTCGAGTTTGACAGTCCGGGGGGGGGGGGGGGGGGGGG
>JAGDQP010001012.1:2216-14540 GCA_022664845.1 Lepisma saccharinum | reverse complement strand
GGGAGGCATCGTGTTTTCTGTGGTACGTTTACCCTCTCCTACACTGTCTGGAAATTCTGATACAAACTCCTTATATAGACTGTATGTATGTAGATCTAGTTACAAGATTTATACAGGGAATTTTTTCGTTGAGTTTTCTCGTTCACCCTTTTGGGTATTTTTTTTTCCTCTATAGAGTATCAGAAAATAAACCAATCATTTTTGTGAAACTCTTTATGTCCTTTTGATATTTCTTACCTCTGCATCAAATGTTTTATAGACTTCATATTATTATTTCCTGAAACTGTCGGTAATATCTTTCATAAATGAAATTTTATTAATGGTAGGTAGAACGTACCTTTTTTTTTTTTAAGAAATAATTTATGGGAATAACCGGAACAATAGTGTAACTTACTTCAATAAAAAAAAAAAAAAAAGTGAATGAGCGAGTGAGTCAGCACTATGACGATAGGTGTTGAGTTACCACAATCTTTGTTAGCAGATGGCTGCAATCTTAGGAATCTCTATAACGCATTCCAAAGAAATAAAACTCATACGTAAATAAATTTAAAAAAAAATCATTTTTTAAAAATATTAACTAAGTTTCAATTTTCGTTATAATTTTATGAAATCACATAACATAAGAAAATCACTAGCTGTGTAAAGGACAGACCCTTGACTACACACTAACATGTTAAGAAATTTACTGGAAACCCTTAATTTTAAGCACATAATGGAACCAAATATTGGTCTTATGCAAAGATTGATTTTGTTATTATTTGGAGTAATTATACAATTACGACAGCATGTAATTGTGGAATTTTTGTTCACTTCCAACAAAACTATATATATTTTTTTTGTAATTTATCGAGGTATCTATTTTCGAAACACTACGCCATTTGCTTCTTCAAACCAAGGAAACGGTCAGTGTTCGTTGTACTAAATTTACTTCTAACGTTATCAAAATCCTGTAAAATACATTTTTTATTAATTTCTTCATTACGATCTTCCTTCTTGTATTCTCCTCTGGTGACCTTGTTTTAGCTGAAGCTTTGCAAGGAGAATCTGATTGTTTGTTACGAGAAATTATGAGATAAGCATCTTCTGTTAATTGGTCTATAAGTTGCTGTACCTTATGTGAAGTCTCTTAGGATACTTAACGTACATGAAAATATACATAAACTCCACATATTTAATGATAAATTAATTTGTGAATTTTCAGCCTGAAAATTTCTTGGATGCTTTGACCACCCAAATGTCATTGCACTATTTTCCCAATAAGTATGTTGTACAAACACACACATACACACATATACACACAAAGAATTTCAGACGAAAATAATATCGATTTTTTTTTTTTCAAAACACAACACAACCCCCCAAACAGTTGACACTACAATGAAGGATAGCGGGATCCCGGAGTATTTTTCATTCACTCCTCTACAGAAAGCGGCTACCCTCAGTCCACAATGTCTACGTTACGCCAGGATGTTTGGTCCACTAATCCAACCCTCTATAAAATCCTGATTGTAAAAGTCTAAACTGAAATCCGAATTAGTCGCAGAATAAATTAGAATGCATACAGGTATGGGAGGCTGATTCATAATTTTTTTTAAAATTAAAAATAACATGTTTTTATTTTTCAGGGGAAGGTGAGGCCTGTTCCCTAGGCCAGAAGGGTCAACCACCTCCAAAAATTATGTGTGGGCCGGGCCTTACATGCCAAAGTAGACCAGGGGGAGCCGTTTGTGTTAAATACGTCGACAGCAACAGTAAGTAGTAAAGGTATATTTTATTTCAGCTGAATAGTGATTTCAGCACTTAATCAAAGTTAAAAAAATCTCTATTTACTATTCAGGGGAAAGTCTGATTAAACTGGAAGGTAGGATAAAATGAGGAGATACTATTATCTCTATAGGTAGAACAACTAATGCAATCTGAAGGTTCAATATTTGCCACCTAAAACGCAATTTTGCCAGCTAGTGACCTCCAAAAGCCTTAGGAACACTTGTCGATGTAATCACTTATACTTTCAGATTTGATTATCATTACCATGCAAGGTCGATAAAATATGAACAGAACTTTTTTAATAAGGGCGGGGAAGTAGTGGCAATACTGCCTACTGGGCTATTAGTAGGCGTATCTAGATCCGTTCTCCGCTCTATGTGAGTGTCTGTCTACAATCGAATCTTTATTTATATTCAGGATATCAGGACACACGTAAATCCCAAATGTGAAAATGGCATAAGTTTTCCTGTGAAGGTCATAGAAAAGTTGAAATTTTGATCCATGTTAAAGCAAAAGTACGATTGTCTGAAAGATATCTTGCAAATCCTCAGTCAAGGGCGGCCACTGGGCGAGAACTCGCGACCTTCGGAATGTTAAATGATCTCTCTCTTATCAATTCAGGTATGAACACAAGCAAGCAGTAGTAAGGCACATTGTACAAGTATTTTAAATACAAGAACATAATAATGACAATAATATTAGTAAATATTATAATTTGAGCAAGAAATAGGTTCTATAAGTTTTTACATTGTTAATTCCTTTATTAAAGAATCTCGATAGATGGGAGGATAGTTTCTAGATATTTTTCTGTTGAAGCTTTGCTGGACAACAAGCTCTGTCGGACGTTGACTGATTTTTAAATAAGAAACAATAATAAAGTTATGGAAAAAAGAAACAATTTAGTAGTATGTAGTTTTCTGTGAATTTCTACTTTAAATTTTAATTTTCTCCGTACGTGGAAGAAATAAGTAAGTTTTCACATTTTTGTTCCATGTTTGCTGTACTGGCAACCCTTCATATGCTGGTACATGACTGCATTTTTTTCTTAATTGGAGGATCTAGGTTCAACCATCTACAATCTGTCATGCTGGAGTGCATAAGTGCTCATAAAGAACACCATGTGAGTCCGAAAAAGAAGAAATAGAAGATGAGAAAAGAAACATTTTTTTTGTAATAAATACAGCAATGTATTAAAACGACTTTTGCTCAGGGGTTTCTGCCTATTTTTTGTATTTATTGTGACACTATATTCACATTTACAATATGTAACGTATGTTAATAAATAAAAATTAACTTCATACAAAAACAAAATGTAACCAAATTTACACTTTGAACATGTAACAGTACCTAACTAAATACAGAACTCGTTCCTGAATGGAAAAACATCGCAAGACCATCGACATATCGTACATATTTTTCACCTTGATATTTCTGTTCCACGCAGTTGAAAATTTCAGGAGGGACAAAAAGGAACATAAGCAATAAGGCAAATCACAAAAACGCGCTTTCAAATAAAAACATTGAATATTATAATGTTATTTGTTCCTCCTGAAAAAAATTACTCCGGTGGACTTGGGATATTTTTCAATTCAGGTCTTGAATTGCACTCTTCTAGATAACGAACTTTCAAAATACTACGCAGTGAAAAGGTTAAGAAACATTCAGTTCATTAAGCTAAGAAAAGTGATCAAATTTTTCATTTATTATTATTATTAATTTTTACCCATATGAATCACATATTGTTATTTTCTGCAGCTTCAAAATTTCTAGTACAAATAATATTTTGAAAATTGGTTGTTAGCACTGTCAGGGACTCCAAGCTGTTTTTTTTCTGTCGTCGGTTAGAAGTGATTCCGCCAGACACCCTCCTCTCTGTGGGGGTGTTATCTCCCCCAAATTCTCAAAAGCACCCCAAATTCAAAATTTTTGGGGTTAAAGAAGGATAGAAAGAGTGCAACACTTCACTTACACCCTCCTAAATTTTACGACACCCCTAAACTGAAAATTTTGGCGTAAGCTCTGTCAGTTATGTATTCTCTAATCACTAAACTATATGAAGTGTTCTTCGACACAGAAAATTGGTTGTGCCGTGGTCTTTTAATGGTTAGAATATCGAGTCCCAGTTCCGGTAACAGCAATTTTTTCTCTGTATTTTTCAGACGGCAACCATACAAAGTCTTTGAAGCTAAATATAATAAAATATGATTTTGTAATTTGCGTAGCCTAATGTAATTTTATTAACTTGTCAAGTATCGGTAGTTGTTACGTTGTAGACGCAAAAAAATTTATATTTCCTACACACATAACTACATCACTTACAGTAAAATAATTCATGAAATTAATAAACGGATACACATTATTGGACGTAAAGCAAGCGACAATTGTCTTGTCACTACCACATAACACTAATGTGATAACTTATTGCAGAAGCTGACCTCAATTGCTCCCAAGAACAAGCATCTTTCGACAGGCGAAGAAAAGATGGCAGTTTAGGAATGATGGAAATACGACCCGTTTGCGATTCCAACGGGGAATTCATACCTGTACACTGCGTCCTCGATTCCATGTAAGTTGTTACCAGTGAGCTCTTATTTACCATACAGGAATGTTCGATTTCATTAGAAATTAAATTAGTATTTGAAGTCATACACAAGTACTTTTCGCTTGTTATCATTGTGCGGCCCGTTTTTTTTTATTTATGTTTTAATTCTTGCCAAAAACGTTAACATTATTTATAGTATGCAGAGGCAAGTGTGGGAATCGCGCCCAGTTGGGTAATACCGGACATCAAATTACCCGGAAAGTACGAATGTGGAATCAACCCTTATAGTGTCATGTTCTAGAGCTGTGAGTGGACATTCAACAGGGAAACTGGGAAAGAGATTCGCGCTCTTTCTGGTCTTTTAAGTGGAGGAAGAAAGTGTTTTCAGCTGCTGCGTTATAATTCGAATATGATCTTATTGTCAAAGTAAGTGTTAGTAATAACTATTTTCTGTGTTAGATGTTGTTGTGGTTGAACGTATTGATATTGAGAGAGTCAAATGTGTATTAATTTCTTCTCACTTCTGAAAAGTGCAAGGTGAAAACGGTAATTTATCAGCACTATGAAAGAGGGGTATTGCCGTCCACTGTGCATTCCATTTCCCCAAGGCCAATTACAATGCCTAACAATGTACACAAACGTACTCTTTCCTTTTCGTTTACTTTCGATAATCTAAATAGTTGTTACATTGAGCCAAAAAACAAGTTTGTTATGCTTTAGTGAATATTTAACATCCAATAATTATGATATTCTCCATACGAAAGCTTTGCTTTTATATACCAAAGGTAAAATAAAATAATGGCTGAGCAAAGCACTACAATTTATTTAAAAAAATTAAAATTAAAATTTTTGTAAACGTTTTCGCCGACTACCAAAACACTCGGCTTCCTCAGACTGAGCAATAATGTGCAAGAATCGTAATTTGAACGTAATCCACCAACATTGGCGGCATTACCTGAACATGGGCGCCATAACCCGAACACAGATGGTGCGATTCAAGAACGTGTGCTGATATCTGTGCATTGTTTTCAACAGAAGGTCTTCGTGGTATTTGTTAACTAGACTATGCCCTACAAATCCATGTTAAATCTATTACAATATGAAAAAAGAAATACGGAGATATTAACATTTTCCCTTAAGTAGGCGCCAATTACTTACTTTCTTGTAGTATTCTATGCACAGTCCGGTACTTGAATATCTGAATAATTAAAATATAAAATGAAAACCGGGTTGCAGAGCTATAATAAGTGTAAAAGACTTCATAGTTATGAATCACTCCCAAGAGGTAGGTGACTCCCAGGAGCATTGAAATGAAATGCTTCTGCGAGTCACCCACCTCTTGGGAGTGATTCATAAATATGACGCTAAGTTAGAACTGAAAATTTCGTCCATATTGGTTTAGACTGAAAGTGCACGATCAAGGCTAAATGTTTGCCATGATGTTTATGTTTCAACACTAGCCAATCACTCTAGTATGGTCACGTAGAGCTCGGTGGTTATAGCTCATTTTGTACTTACATTAATAAATGTAAAGTTACTCAAATATATGTATTAAAAGATATATGTTACTCTTCCTACTTCCTAAGATTTATAGTACAGAATATGGTGGCCCTTGCCGACACTTTTAGTATGTAATACTTTGATATCCTGAAAAAAAAAAGTGTTGTCTTTGAGTTTTAAAATTTGATCTTTGAGTTTTTGCGTGATTTGAACCATTAATCTTACTTATTATATTTCTTTAATAATTCATTTTTGTTTTTGACCTCTATATCAAACGCTATCATAACTCGTTTTTGTTTTCAGCGACTACCATTCTTTTCGATATGAAATTTTCATTTTTATAGTACACTATACTTTTCAAATCAAGGATTTTTACCTTGACACAGCCTACATTGAACCTTTTCAGCTTTATATTTATACTAGCTGACTTGCCCGTCCGTTGGTACGGGGTGAATAAAATATGTTGGTAACAGTCATCGGGACTGTCACCAATCAGCTTTGTTAGGGGTGTGTTGCCTAATATAGCCTTTGTTAATGAATTGATAAGTCATGCCAAATTTGACCACTTGGAGGTAGTCAACCCGTCGAACAACATTGTAGTGTGGGTTGCCGCGCGCTTTGCTGTTACAATATCCATTATTGTTTGTTACCAGCACTATTAGAATTCAATGGACAAGTAGATGGTCGATTATTTCTGAAGATACTAATTTTAGAATCAAAGTCATATGATAACTTCCGAGTCTGGTCCAGTGTCTGATCATACGCGAAAAATCATTCCAATCGGTCAAGTACTTTTTAGGTGATGATCACGGACACATAGTCACTTTCAATTTTATAGAGACATTTGTGTTTAAATAAGTTATTTATATCTGTGTGATGGTTTTACATTTATATTATGATATTGTACCTTTAGTCTGGAATTTGAAAAGATTAGATATTACTTGTCTATTCACTCTGTTTCCAGATAATCATCCTATTTTACTTGTGCAGGTGTTTTCCGTGAATCAAATCCTAATTTCCCTTCCTGTGCGTCAGAGCGCCCTTCCATATAGGCGCAGGCCGCGTGCTTTGCTTGCAATCTGGTCTATTAACCAATAGAAATACGCGACACCATTTCCCGATTGGCTAATAGAAAATATCCGCAAGAGAAGTACGCGGCTAGCGCGTTAATGAAAATGTATCCTAACGACCAATCCATAAGCTAATACTCCTCCCTCACCCGGTTCTTTTTGTCTCCTGCCCCCTACTCCCTCCTGATATTTTTGATAGGAATTGTAAAGAGAATAGTACGATATTATGTTTCGTTGTTTTCAACAAATGTCAATTAAAAAAAGTTTTTGACATTGTTTAATGTGATACTTTTAAAATCTGTTGAAAACATTGCTAACCAGACATGTTTTCAGCAATATTACCTCCGGCGAAAATCCACCTTCAGCTAAAAACCAAACTTCATTTGTTAGACACGTTTTTATTCATCTTCACTGATTTTAAGGAGCAAATCTTGTAATTCACTCTTACCCCACTTCGAAACTTGGTAAACATTTGAATTCTTACACATAGTCCTAAATCTTATGACTATGTAAACAGCTTCCAAATTTTCTTCATTTTGCTGCTTTTCATGAGTTTCCTGGCGGAAACTAGTAATGTTTGCTTTAGCGTCTATACAAAGTTTCTTCCTTGTCTGAATACACGTTTAATAATGTAAATGTTTTCCAAAATTTCCGTCTTTTCATTAGTTTTCCCATCATTTACTGGCTAATCCTTCAGAATTTTGCATTGGTGTCTTTACCAACAATTTGTGTGTATGTGGTATATACAATGATATAAGTTTTCCATATTTTCATGGTTGGCATTTTCCAAAAGAACTGATTATTATTGCCATTATTCAATAATGAAAAATAAGATTAAGATTTTAAGGTAAAAATTGGAATAAAAAATTAAAAACCGTCGAACACAAATTTACCGTAAGTTATATCCTGTTGACATCGTATGTAAACTGCTCTTTGAAAGAATTAAACTGAATCTGATGAACTTAATAAATTTGTGATCGACACTTTAAAAGAATATTAACGCAATTCCTATTTCTCTAAGGGTTTAAGACATATACAGGGTGGCCAGGATATAAGGCGCAAATGTTTGACACGTCTAAAAATACCGAAAATGAGGAATTGAGAACAACTTTTTGTGTTTTGCAAATCCATGAAGTTTTTGCTTATTCTGTGCGTATTGATTTCAGGAGCTATCCAATGGCGGCGCTGTCGCTAGGAAACCACTAATCTAGTTATTTACTAACTTGTACAGTATAATGCAGTGGTCAGGCGAGTGAATCTTCCGTCGGGAATGGTCCAGATTAATGTTATTTCTGTCATGCATTATGTTTTGAAGACTGGATCACTTAATACACAGTTTGGCAGATATCCAACGTTGTGACTGATTTGTGATCACTTTTCCTCCAGAGTCTTATTTTCGCCATTTTTTGTACCGCGCGCCGCACAGTGGGGCCAAACCAGGCCATTCTTGGCAGAAATCCGGAAAATGAAGTAAAAAGAGTGATTCGAAATAATATGCTATAATGAAACCTTAATAATGTCCAGGTAAAATTGTGTGCAGGAAAGGAAAGTGGATGCGTTCACAATGACGTCATCGCAAGCTTAAACCTGTTATCCGCCAGAGACAGGGAGATGCTGCGCTGCTCAGTACGAAAAGATAGCAGATTTGCGTTAGCATGCGTCTAAACCTGCAGTGCGTTCAGCGGCTCTTAAACATGGGAACACCACTCACAGGTGTGTATCGTTTGATATATTTAGAACGTTGATGTGATGTTTATTAGTACTGCATAAGGTAACGTCTGGAAACTAATGTGGTACCGAAAGCATTATATACAAACTATGACCAAGCATTGGAATGGCATTTTAGTAGATAGCAGGGCAGATCATGTCTGTGATTATTTAACATGTTATATCGTAAACATTGTTCTTTCTGTCCGTAAAGAAAAAAACTGTCTCAGTCCGTAAAGAAAATGGTAAGAGTCTCATTTTCATAAGGATGTATTAGCTTTATTAATCGCTCCATTTTGCGTCTCAGACTGATACACTGGAAAGTAGTGATGAGTCAGATGAACCTGCTGGCGTACTATTATAAACATTTAGGTACATGCCTTTTCTCTTAAATTTTCAATTATATAGAGAATGAAAGTCTGTGCTGCGGCGCCGCCTGTCCACTATACTTTTCTGTAGTTTGATTGTATTATTATGTTATGTCTATATCTTGCTTGTAAACGTTGAATACATTATTGTAGCCACTGCACACAATGAACTGATTGGTTTCCTTACAATTTTCTGCTATATATTCCACATTCCCAATGTCTGCCAAGAATTCTGAGCTTTGGAACCACTGTGCGCCGTGCGGCAGCGCCAGAAGTAGACAGCTCCTGAAATCAATATGCATACAATAAACAAAAAACTTCATGGATATGCAAAACAATAACTTCTCAGCTCCTCATTTTTGGCATTTTTAGACGTGTCAAACATTTGCCCCGACGTCTATATCGTGATCACCCTGTATACTGAAGAGAACAATACGAATTTTCAGTTTCACCAACAGTTTTCTCAGTTTTACAATTCATTATATTTGCTTTCCAGATGTTACTGCGTCGATCCTAAAGGTGAGAGAATTTTCGGTGAGCGTGTGATGGATGCCGAAGTTGAAGATATTCAAGGATCAATGGATTGCTGTAGGTATCTTGGGTTTGCTTTCTCATTTAGACTGTTTCAATGTATCAAACTTTGCTTTATTAATTTAATTTATGTTATATTCATGGATTGAACACACAACTATGCCATAAGCTCTTGTAACAACTCTTGGGAATAATATCCTTGAGCGGGTAGTCTTCCTGGAAAATGGATGGAAAAATAGCACCACGGTCTAAATGTAGGCACCATAAAGTTAGGAATATAAATAGAGGGAACTTTAGGCTGTTTCGTTGGAGAGGGAAATGAAGCCAAGAGACGGAAGGGACGAGTCATTTCGGCCATGACTGGCCCCATATTTAGAGACCCTCTTCTCTGAGTAGCACTCATCCTCCTATTGAAAAAGGCAATCCTCACAGTACTCGGTATAGAGGGACTCTAATGAGGCCACACAAGGTGGCTGCTGATGAACCGGAATTTGGCTTCATGTAACGTCATGTATGTTCTCTCTATTTTCTTCCTAACTCTATGGTAGGCACCGTTCCTATGTGTGCGAACGAGACAACACAGTACGACAAGAGCACAGCACATGCGCATTCGGTGCACAGTCCTATGACATTGTGAATCACAGTCACATGTGTGAATCAATCTTAAATTTTGATTAATTCATTACACATTCGAAGGACCTACGTTCCAGCTTCATAAACACAACATTTGTATCAATATTTACTTCTTTCTGAATGACTCTTTCACCATTACAATGGTCGAGAGATTACAAAGGATAATGTTTTAATGGAGAAAGAAAAAGTGAGCGTTGAGCGAAAGTATTTTTCCCGGAGCGGAAGTGAACTTGTAAACATAAAAGTTGAAAAGTTTGAATTCAAATGTTGAACATTGAAATGCAATATGACTTTGAACTATAGAAAACATCCAAGAATGTTAGAAAACAAGAGATAGAAAATGGCGTCTTAGTGATGTCACGACACTGAAATTTGTAGTGTATATTTGGCACAATATCAGAGTGTTTTGGACCTTCACAGTGGAAATTAACAATAATTAGTGTTCTTTAATATCTCAAGTTTTATAAATCTCTGGTTTTACTACATACATTTAAATTAGAAGTGCTCAGTCCAACAAAGCTGTGAATTAAGGACGGGGTGGTAGTGTGAAAGGAAAGTGATGGCGGCCGATTACCTAGACAACGACTAAATAACTATAAAATATTATAATTATATACACGTCAGACGATAGACCGTAGGAATTTCTTATATATAACTATCTATAGGAAGAATAAAACAACATACATACAATAACTATAAAACGGCAACAGAATCAAGTATATCGCAATGGATATGACCTATAATTCGAGTCCGCGATAGTCAAAAATCAAGACAAGACAAGATGTTAGAAAACATCTGTGACAGAAAACGATTGTATAATATTTTAAAAAGTATTAATTGTGAAAGTTCAAGATTTAACTAGAATAATTCTAATTTCATTTAACAACTTAATGTCCACTTTACGAATTGTGACTAGTTAGTTATTGTGTGGTCGTAAATGTCAACGGCCAAACGTGCATAGGCTCTATCAGACCTTTCATGTTACAATATTTTGAAATAATGTATTATGGTACTGTATAGTTCGCGTAGGATTGAAACAGTTATACGTGAATTTACGTCTTATTGTAGTAATAACTAATTTTTTAGTTATTTGGTAATAAAGCTAATTTAGCCTAATACAGCCTGTTGCTCCCATGTTAACTATTATAAAACAGGCTCCCTGAGAGAAAAATTGCTGAATTATATCTAGATAATCCGGAGAGGCGAAATTTAGCAAGATTCTGCATCACACACACGATTTTCTATACCAGGGTACGTACGTACAGGTTTGTTGCTCAGCCAACCAATCTGTACAGCCGTTAATAGACGGAAAATCATGTCTATTCCTCGTTAGCACTTGCAGGATACAGAAAATCCTTTTAATGCAATTTCAAATAGTTTTGTACGGATACTACACAGTCCCACTCCTGTGTACGATCCTTACGATCCCACAGACTACAAACTACGTAAACGGATTTTCCTTCTGCGTAGTAAAAACTAACCGTTGACTGGTTGGTGATGGCGCAGCAAATATTTTGTGCACTGAAGTGGAGAAGTGAACTAAGCAGAATGTGCCTCTCTGATACTTTAGGTTTGGATTTGGTTGTCTAATTAAGACATTTGGAGGTAAGTTTGTTTGTTTGTTTTGTATACATTTGGATTCTGCAAAACAACTTTTCCTATTTATTTTTACAACGATCTGTGGCATGTGCTATGTAATTCAGTATGGTGTGGAATTGGTTAAAGAAAATTTGGGGTGGATTTTCTAGATCACCACACAGGCAATCCGGAGCACAACCTAGAAATTATAGACCACGATGTGTAGTATAGTCAAAATAATCTAGATTACCGTACAGGCAATCAAGTGCATAGAAAAGGGTTTATAGAAGTCGAAGGCGTGATCTAGGAAATTACAGCAATATCCAGAAAATACGGAACAACCGCTAGAAATTCTAGAATACCGTTCAAAATGTCCAAGGTGTAGTGCAGAAAATCTAGACCACCGTCAAGAAAATCAGGAGTACTGACAAGAAATTCTAGACCACCGCTTAAAATATTAAAGGTACAGTCTAGAAAATCTAGACCCCCATCAAGGAAACAAGGAGCATGACCAAGAAAATCTAGACAACAGCTAAAGAAATCAAAGTTTAAGCCTAGAAAATCTAGATTACTGTCAAGAAAACCAAGAGTATAGCCAAGAAATTCTAGACAATCGATCATGGAAATC
>JAGDQP010001011.1:121247-135327 GCA_022664845.1 Lepisma saccharinum | reverse complement strand
TTTTTTAATATAAAAATGTTAGTATGGAATAGAAATCATGATACAAGACCACTGAACGACCCCACCCCACCTCCCCCCACCCCAATATGGCCGCTAAAGGCGCCCAAAGGCCTAATGGATTGAATATTAGACTTTTGTTTTTTTTAATATAAAAATGTTAGTATTGAATAGAAATCATAATACAAGACCACTGAACGACCCCAGCCCACCTCCCCCCACCCCAATATGGCCGCCAAAGGCGCCCAAAGGCCTTACAATATTTCATTGTTGCTTTCATATATTTCTATATATTTATATATTTTCAAAGCATAGGGTCCATATTAATTTTAGTAAGAACTAATTTATCCTAAAATAAATACTAGCCCACAATACTATTACGTTTGACTGGTTGCAAAACGCTTTAGGATTTGAGTGACAAACATCAGCTTGGGAAAAAGTATCTGAACACCAAAATAACTCGAAAAAAAATTAAAACTTTTTAAAACATGCTTTTCTTAAACAATTTGTACTAAAAAATAAAAAACAATTTTCTTTATGCACAGAAAATAATTTTAAAACTTTATAAAACATACTTTTTTTTAACAATTCCTTCTAAAACAGATGTTCCCAACCTCTTTTACTCGATGCCCCACTTCTTAAAACCTACATACTTCATGCCCCCTCATTGGTTTGGAGATATACGTGTTTTTCGTGTCTGACCCCTCCTCCGATTTTGGATGAAGCATTGAATAGTTATTTCTCAAATCTAACATAATAATAATAATAATAATGTTCTCAATTTATATTCATTTCCAGCACGAGTTTTGTATACCAATTTACTTTTGTTTATCAGGTTTGTTCTTAATCATTCCTCCCCCTTTTTTTACTGAAGAGTTATGTTGTGTTTGTATTTGATGTAAGATCTCTTTCTACATTACATAATTTGTAACATATTTAAAGAAATTTACTTTAAAAATCAAAGTAATGTAGAACACATTCTTGGCTCCTAGGATACTAAAATGCACTTCATACACGAGTGTCAGGTTTTTTGAATGAAAAGGGTAGTTTCTATGCTTTTTTTGTCTTGGATATCTGCCCTTTCTAAAGTAAACGATTCAATTATTGTTTAAATAACATATAGAAGAAACATTTGCCTTTCTTTTGTGTTTTGGTGCAGAAAATACATTTTGCCTTCAGGTGTATAAGAGCTCTTATTATGATAATTTCACATTTTTGGAGAAATTGAATCTCCTCGCCTTACCAATTTTCCAACTTTAAATTTTTCACTTTCTTGATGTGGTTTAATGACAGATGTAGCAGTCGAGTAGATGTTTCGCAGTAACGTGATGTATGCACTTTCGATGCCTTGATGTTCAAGTGATTTAAATACTGCTGCCAAGGAGACCGAATCGAAAGCCTTTTCAAAATCTGTCAATTCAAAACATAGTGGAAGTTCATACTCATTAATCTTTCCATAACTTGATTCAATGCTTGTGTGTGGTCCATTGGGGATCCGGAACTTTCGGTGCAGGAAGTTTCGGTCCAAAGATTAAAATACCTTTTCATTATAGATAGGCTGTTAAACCATGAACTTGACCTTATTGTTGGTCGGTTAATACTCTTATTGATATACTAATTCATGAAATTATTCTAAATTAAACTAGCAATTTCTTTAGACTAGCAAAATTAGTTTCGACATTTTGAATTACTCTACTGGTGATATTAGAAATACAATCACTATGGTTCTCTCTGGTGTTACTTTCGAAATGTGCCTAAAATTATCAGCCAAAAGTGCTTAGAAAGCAAACAGTCTATATGAACTGCAGAATCCTTAAGAAAACACTGAATTTGTAAATAATCACATAGAAGTCAATATGCTTAAGGGGTAATTCAAGTGTAACGTAAGCATTCAAGGGGAAGGGGTTCAAGCATGACTTATTTCATCTGACAATGAGGGAAGGGGATCAGAGTGTTTTCAGACGATATGCAGTAGAACCTCTGTTATCCGAAATAAATGGAATAAGTAAGTCATTTTGGATAACCAAAATTTCGGTTAAAAAATGTTTATTTTTTCAAAGTTTAAAGTGAAAAAATTGAAGGCAATGATAAAAAGTACACTTTTGGATTACAGACTTTTAATAAAGCTTTAAATGCTTTTAAAGTTGGACAACTCCTTATACAACTAAGTTTACTCTATTTTGAAAAACCATTTTCTGTTAGCATTTCAAATTATACTTTTTCGTTTTTTTTTGTTCTTTTTTTGCCGTTGCGGTTAAACGCTATTTGTTAAAAGTATTTCGGTTAACAGATGTTTTACTGTAATGAAAAAAAATGACAAGTTTTACATAAGCACTAGTTTAATGGTCGGGTATCTGCTTATTTTACTAACACGGGGGAGGAGGTTTTAAGTGATTGAAAGTTTGCTTATGCAAGAGTATCCGCTGAAGTTCTAGTAACATTGTTAACTTTGATTCTGATTCAAAATTTTACTTGATTTTCCATGACTGCTTAAACAATTTTAATGAGGTTACTCCTTGGGTAAAGTTCAGTTTAGGTTACCCCCAAAATGTATAATATACAGCAGACATGTACAATTTTTTCTACATGTGTGGGAGTGTTGAAACACAATATGTAACAAAGATTCAAATGATGGAAGTGCCAAATCTGCCAGAGAGTGAAAGAACTAAAAGCACCTGGGACTATTTGGCACTTTCGGTGTTCAGGCATGGCACATGCTGTGAGTGTTTAAGGCGCACTCGCATATAATAAGAAACATGAGCCAACCTGAATTTTCTAACCCGTCTTTGCTTTTCTGCATTGAGTCTTTGATTTTTGTAGCAAAATAAGTCATTCATAACACGAAATGACGTCATTAGGATTTCCGAACATGCCGCCGTGTTTCCGTATGCTGAGCAACTCGAGTATGTATTTAACGAAATGATAATGACACATTCGTTTTCGTAACAGTTTCTGGATTGCTAGCTGTCCCTGTGATTTTCTAGAATCGTCTGTATCGATTTTTTGTGCGAGAATCAGTGGTAGAAAAAGTACATACGGCTCAATAGCTGGCGGAAGCTGGGGAATCGAAACTAAAATTTAGCCTGCTCCTTCACCGAGACCACTATTAACTAAGTGAAAAGTAGAGTTAATAGATGATAATATTTTACACACCTGGTGATTTTTTAAGTTACATTATCTAAGTCTTGCGTTCATGTCTTATAATGAATAACACAAGCTGGTAATGCTATTACTAAATTTTACTAAGAAATTATGATTTTGCTAGAATAAATAACACATTATGTTTAATATGTTTTGCGTTACTGGGTCTAGGTTTTGTTTTTTAATTTGGTAGGGGCTGATAATCTTCATTTTGAAAGATGTCCATGTTAATAAAAAATATTACCATTTTATTCTGAGGTGGTGAAGTGTAGGCCTATGTAAAATTTATTAAATACAAAGACGTTTGGTAATCACTTTAGCTTTGCTCTTTAAATACTAATACAAGTTTCTATAATGATTAACTCTGATCTTTGCTTGAATAGCAACGTTAGTCGGTAAATGAATGGAGTATCTAGTAGCAGAAGGAAGTGTCAAATTTTCCTGTCTCAAAAATTGCAGGTGATGCATTCACCAGGTACGAGAAAGAGACAAAATTTCCGGTATCAACATTTCATAAATCCAAAAGACTTCAACGACAACTTTTTATTTCTTTAATAGGAAAGGGCAGGTCATTAATCCATTCGGAAATCTACCGCTAACGTTTTAACAACTATATTATTATAGCGACGAAACGTGTATCGTTCTTACTTTTCTACTAGTATATATATCTATATTTTAGCGATTTGGAGTAATTCTTTTTGCTTTGGAAATTAATAATTCTGCCTAAAACTTTCAATTTTGGAAGGGGATCAGGACCCCTAACCCACCCCCTAAATACATCCCTGATTGTAATAATATAGCAAGAAAATATTTCCTTCATTTTAATTTCACTCTTTTAGTAATTTATCAATGTTATAGGAAACAACATTCATCAGTAAGTTTTTGCACCGAAACTTCCTGCATCGAAATTTCCCGCAACCGAAACTTGCTGCACCGAAACATTTTAGACCCGGTTCATTGTGCTAAATCCACAACGAAATCCGGCTTGTTCCCTTCTCTGGTAAAAATCCAAGTCTCGTTCAATAGGATTCAAAATAACTTTTGTGAACATTTTATATAGAACTGACAGTAAAGTAATTGGTCTATAGTTTTTGACGCGTTCTTTTGTCCCCTTTCTTGTATAATAACATTATTCCAACTTGACGGTATTTCTCTCTTCCTCAGGCACATCGAGAATAATTTAGCAAGTTCATATTTCATCTTTTCACCTCCCATTTATAGATCTCTGCTTTGAGTCCATCTTCTCCAGGCGATTTCACTTTCTTCATCCCTCGAAGTACTTTATCCACTTCTTCTTTCGCTACGTTTGGGACTTCTACATCATTTACTTCCTAGTCATCATTTGCAAGTTCTTCTTCGGAGTAGTAAGCTGCTGCTTTGTTATATATATATATATATATATATATATATATAGGTATGTTTTATTCAACTGCTACCTCTGTCATTAGTAGCAAAATACATAGTTCCAAAATTTAAACTGGGATGAAGTTGGAATAAAGATCAATGGTGAATATCTTCATATGATATAGTCCTGTTTGCTTCAAGTGCAGAAGAACTACAAACCAGAATGGAAGATCTGTGTAATGAGAGTTAAAAATAGGTCTTAAAATGAATTTAAGTAAAACAAAAGTAATGTATAATCAACATGCTGCAAAGAAGGAAATAAAGATTAACGGATAGACAATAGGCATAGTTGATGAGTATGTTTACCTAGGCCAGCTCAAAACTTCGAATGCCAAGTTGATGGAAGAAATAAACAGAATATGTAAAATGGTGTGGAGTTCCTTTGGAAGATTACACTTTATTTTCAAAAGCAAACTACCAATGTGTCAAGCGTAAAGTTTATAATTAATGTGTCTTACCAGTAATGATGTATGGCTGTGAAACTTGGATATTAAATTCAGAAACTACTTAAAGATTAAGAGTCACACAAAAAAACAATGGAGAGATGCATGCTAGGAATAACTAGGAGGGATAGGAAGACAAATGAATTGATTCGCGCACAAATAAAGGTATAAGATATAATCAAGACAGAAGAAGATGAAGTGGAGATTGGCTGTTCACATAGTTTTTGTATTGTATAGGTAGTCTAGGGATGTCAACGGCTCGCTCAGCTAAGCTCATGGCTAGATCGGTTCGAGCCGTCCTGAGCCGCGGCTCGCTCTGAGCCGAGTCATGGCTCGTTCACTCATATTGAGCCGAGCCGTGGCTCACTCATATTGAGCCGAGCTCACTTCGGTTCAGCTCGAGCCAAGCCGATTGACATCGCTAATTGAAAGAACTTAAGAGACAAGATTCCGTCTTTCACATCAAGCAATTTGGTTAAAAAGCTTGATTGAGGATAAACACACATGCATTTTGTAATCAACAAAAGATATGCTTCTGGCGGAATCTGCAAGTCACTATCTACAAATCGAAAGGATTATGATGGCAGTTCTCGAAGTGGGGAGCACGAGGGAAAGCACCGTTCTCTTACCATCTTCATTTTGGATTTGGCATACCCCTATCTTTTTCTTACTGGGACTCATTGCCTACACTTTCCATAGGCAATCGCCGCCACTAGGCGTACAATTACCTTCTCTAGCAGACCTCTGCAACCGTTCCCTTACTATTTTGACCCACTTCGAGCACAGTATGCTGGCTTAGTTACCTTAACTTTGGACTACTTAACTTGAGGTCTTAAGTTCGATTTCTATACTATAATTTTGAGAATTCCTGATTAGGGTATAAAAAAATACACTAATAAAATAATAATAAATAATAATAAAATATTTTAAAACATAAATTTATAGGTTAATAATATTGTAAATATAATATTTTGGGTCATATGAATGGAAGAGTTTTACTTCCTCTGTAAAGATGCGAATATAATTACTATATGCAAAATAATGAGAAGTAATTTGTCAAAACGTTATATCTTTTCTTTTTTAAAAAATTCTTAGAAGAATAGACGTAAAGAAGAGATATTTTAAGAAGAGATCAAACTGATTTTTGAAGATATATATGCAAAACTCCACGTTACTTACAAGGGAACATCTTATATTGATAGTAGCATTACCCAATCAAACAGTGCGCAATCGATAGAGGAGTGAAACAAAGTGAGAAATCCAAAGTTTTACGTGCCGACACCCAGAAACACAGGAGATACAGAGGAAAGAAGGATATAGAATCAGTATTCGATGTGTGCATTTCCAGAGAGGGGGAAGAATTAGTGAGATATGTAGTATATGGTATTTTGAGATCGTCTATATCCCAGGTGAGAAGTATATTTCTGTAAAAAGTACCAAAGAAAATTTTTCCGAGAAGGGGATAAACCCAACCATCCCCCGCTACAAATCGAACACTGTCTAGGATCATGTGAAGATAGCAATGCAAAAGATACATTGACAAAGAAATAACTTCAAAATGATTAAAGTAATCAAAATGATACTTGCACAACAGTAGAGTAAGCAAACAGTGTACCCACAGACGTGCTCAATAATGTCATATGAAATGCAGTGTTGCCAACTGAGCACAAAATGAAGTTTTGTGAAATTGCACGGAACACAAATGATAACATCTATAAAATCGAATTATGACTAGAACCACACCTGTGAAGTCTTGATGTACAGTGTTGCCAACGTTTGAAGATAGGATTATATAAATGCCAAAAGTGTAAAATCTCGGATGTAGAAGAGTACATACAGTACACGATTCGAACGAGTTGAAACCAAAATATGCAGAATGCTCCAATCGGAAATCGAATGGCAACACTGTGCTTCGTCTGTTATTGTTGTACTTCAGTCATTATATTCTTGTTAGTGGTCTCATATTTTGGTTTCAACTCGTTCGAATCGTCTGCTGTATGTACTCTTCTACATCCGAGATTCTACACTTTTGGCATTCATATAGGTCTATCTTCAAACGTTGGCAACACTGTACATCACGACTTCACAGGTATGGTTCTAATCATAATTCGATTTTATAGATGTTATAATTTGTGTCCCGTGCCATTTCATAAAACTTCATTTTGTGCTCAGTTGGCAACGCTGCATTACATATGTCGTTATTGAGCACGTCTGTGGGTACACTGTTTGCTTACTATACTGTTGTGAAAGTCCCATTTAATTACTTTAATCATTTTGAAGTTATTTCTGTGTCAATGTATCTTTAGCAATTCTATCTTCACATGATTCCAGATTCTTCTTTCCTCTGTATCTCCTTTGTTTCTGAGTGTCGGCACGTAAAACTTTGGATTTCTCACTTTGTTTCACTCCTCTATCGATTGCGCACTGTTTGATTGGGCAATGCTACTATCAATATAAGATGTTCCCTTGTTAGAAACAAATCTGTTCGCCAGGGATTGAACTCACGAACTTAATTATCATTTTTCTTTTAAAGAAAAGAAAGTCTTATCCATCAGGCTTTGAACTTGCAAACCCATGCGTTGAAGGTGAGCACGATAACCAACAGACTATAGAGGCTTGCTGATTTTTATGATGAGGAATACAGTGTTTTACAGAAACGATCTATGGTATACTATACTCCTTTCTTGTAGCAAAACAAGTATTAGCTGTTTCTAATCGTGATTTATTGCGTTCTGCATATATTGCAACAACAAGGGAGTAAGGGTTGAATGATTTTGTTAAAAACTGTTGCCTATATACCACACTTTGTTTCCATTCAAAGACGAGGTAAATAAAACAAGCAACAGGATACAAGCCCGCGGAAAACATGCATTTCTATTCTGAACAAGTAGTACCTTACGTCATAACACATGTGTACCGTATACATTTCAAGTTTCTAGCTCAAACCATTTGATCTGGGCGTTTCCATTCAAAGAAGTGCCACATAAAGCAAGGAACAGAATGCAAGCTCGCGGAAAACATACATTTCTATTCGGGATACGTAGTACCTTACGTCATAACACCTGCGTACCCAGTCTCGGACTTGAGAGGGCCGGAGGGCCGGAATTCTGGCCGGGGTCTCACCCTCAACTTCGTTTTTTTAATATAAATTTTTAATCCTTATGTAAGTATTATAACATAACAAAAATAACCACGAAATTCGGGCCTACATCAGATGCACGTCAATGAGTATTCCCACAGACATCAGAAAGATAACTGTAGATCTTACTACGTCCAGAAGGCCCCCAATACCTTACGGGCTCCTTACCGAAGGTTACTGCGATGTACAACAGAAATAGCATTTAGAAAATGTGGCACATCCGTCATTTTTCGTTCAATCATGATGATCATTATAGCCTGAATTTTCATTAGAGCAAACAAAATGGAACCCCTTTTCTACATTACAGTAATTGAATTTATGTTATCAGTAGGGCTAGGATAATTACACATTTTGCATATTGCATATGTAAATACATATTTAAGGATATTAACGTAAAAGGAATATTTCGCATACTGTAGCTCGAGTTTTATCGCCACTTCTCCACTTAATAAGACTAGAATAAATGTTACACAGCACACATGGGAAGCCCACACTTTGTCTTGATAACCAACACGACACCCAAAATAGTTGTAATAAGCTTGTTTTAACGTTTGTGTTAATGAACGGCACTGACTTTTCACAGTATATTTCCCGCACACGTAGCAGAAATTGTTCTGCGAATTTATAGAAGCGCGCCGCGATCTCTTCATAGCGGAGGAAAAAACACTCACACGCACTTACGACAGCTTGTGACAGGCAAATCAAAATAAAACTAAACCTAAAATGCGCAAGCAGTTATACGACACTTCCTTAGCTATTGACATCAACTTGAATCTTTAGCAGTACAGTCCCATTTTGCGGAGTTTTATTACATCTGCTAAACACGTGTTTTTTTGTAAATGTGTCAATACAATCTCATGTCATGTGGTAGAAAACAACAAAACATTCTTGCTGCATGCTGTACCAGGTGTATAAGCTTAAATCCGCTGTTTGCCAATATATGGCGTTCGTGAGCGTATGAAGCTACCATGGGCAACACGAATCAGTGCTCATAATCAGCAAGTGCAGACTACAACACACAGTGTTCCGTTGGTAAGCATGGCTAGTTTTGTGCCAGAAAAAGAGCATGTGCGGGAAGCTCTGCTTTTCTACTTCCATTTGAAGAAATCGGCTACCGACGCGCATCGAATTCTTGTGGAGGCCTATGGTGACAGTGCTTTATCGGAAACAACGTGCCGAGATTGGTTTCGTCGGTTCAAAGACGGCAATTTTGGCCTGAGTGACAAGAAGAGTGAAAATCGGCCCAGGAAGTTTGAGGACCATCAATTGCAGGCGCTGTTGGACGAGGACGATACCCAATCGCTACAAATGCTTGCCGAGCAATTGGGCGTTACTCAAGCAGCCATTTCCAAGCGTCTGCGTGCCATGGGAAAGGTTCAGAAGATCGGAAAATAGGTGCCGCATGAAATGACCGATCGGCGGCCGGAAAGACGCCAACACACATGCGAAATGTTGCTCGCCAGACAAAGAAGAAAGTCGTTCCTGCATCGGATTGTGACAGGCGATGAAAGTGGATATATTTCGCGAATCCGAAACGCCAGAAATCGTAGGTTAATCCCGGCCAACCATCAACATCTTCCTCGAGACCAAATCGCTTCGGACAGAAGACGATGCTGTGTGTTTGGTGGGATCAACAGGGTATCATCTACTTTGAGCTTTTGAAACCGGGTCAAACTGTCAATGCCGGGGTAGCACCACAAGTCCTAAATTGCACAAGTCCTAAATTGCACAAGTCCTAAATTGCAGAAGTCCTAAATTGCAGAAGTCCTAAAAGACAAGAAGCCAGTTCACTGGAGTTTACAGAAGTCCTAATTTGCAGGAGTCCTAAATTGCAGAAGTCCTAAATTGCAGGAGTCCTAAATTGCAGAAGTCCTAAATTGCACAAGTCCTAAAGTTTAGGACTTGTGAAAGTTTTTTAGGACTTCTGAAATTTAGGACTTCTGAAATTTAGGACTTATGGACGTTACCCTCAATGCCCACCGCTACCACCAACAACTGATTAACGTGCACCGTGCTCTGTGTGAAAAAAGGCCGGAGTATCAACAAAGACATGACAAACTGATATTCCTCCACGACAACTCCCCATCGCACACGTCAAGAGTGGTCCAAAACTACTTGGAGACACTTAAGTGGGAAGTACTACCCCATCCTGCTTATTCACCAGACCTGGCCCCTACAGACTACCATCTGTTTGCGTCGATGGGCCACGCTCCCGCTGAGCAGCACTTCGATCCGTATGCAGGCGTCCGAAAATGTTTTGATGAGTGGTTTGCCTCGAAAGAGCAGGACTTTTTGGCGTAGTACCCACAAATTGCCGAGAGGTGGGCAAGATGTGTAGCTAGCGAGGGAAAGTACTTTGAATAACTTGCTTTGTGCTTTCTATGAACACACCATGTGTTTTGCTAACTACAAAACAGCGGATTTTAGCTTATACACCTGGTAAACCTTCATTTTCATATTTGTGCCCGTGTGAGTAAACTAAACCTTTTTTTTTTTTAATTTAATTTCTATGATAGCAATATACGTCTTAAAATAAGCAGTACACACAGTATACATGCAAATATATTAATTTTTCTAGAAAGAATTGTGTGATCGTTATGAAACTTGCAAGGTTTCTTAAGTATAAATCAAAGTTTTATTTGGTGTCATTTTTGTGTTTATATTACTAAATAAACAAAGGCCAGGGGTATGACAAGTGTGAAAAAGAGAAACTTTTGAGGGAATTTCCCTCCACCCACCCCTGTCACGAAACAACTGTGGGTGATGGAGAAAAACTGATTACACCTTCGAAAAGCTCCTTTAAGATCAGGTATTTTCTTTCATATGGCAAACATCTTGTTGACTTGTGTTATTAATCAAAATTAAGTTTTACAATTGATCGACTCTCCTTGTTAGTTGTATATTTGAATCACAATTTTTTAAAAGGACGTTAGTCCAAAAAAGTAAATTTTACAGGAGGCACAAAAAACTTTTCCCTTTAACGTATCAAAATAACTGTTTTGGAGTTACTCGCGAATTTAAGTTTTGTACCTAGCATACATTACTGAAGTATTTCTTTTAAAATGTGATTTAAATTAACTGCAGTGAAAGTAATTGAAAGTCCTGGACATGCGCCCTTTTTAGTGTTGCATACGAGACGAGATTTACACTGTCTCTTCTTGAAAATATCTTGTCAGCGAATGTCTCGTCTCGAAAAGATGTATACTTTGTGTTACGAGAGCTCTGTCTCGTCTCATTTTCTATAGGCATTTCTCTGTCTCGTGGCAGTACTAGCCCTTTTAAGAAATAACTGTTTTGATAAGAAAATTATTTTTAGTTATGTAGTGAAAAATGAACAATTTGTTTCTGAAAGGTAGGTACTTTTTTCATAATGAAGCGTATTACAGGTGGTTACATTCAGCTAACACACATTTATAAAAGATTAACAATATCTGAATAACATTTGGCACCACAAAATATTTTTATGTTAAGTTTTTATAGTATTTCTCAATATTCTTGGCGCCAATGTTCAAACTGTGCCTAAAATTCCTTCCAAGTCTCTTCAATGTAGGGAAGCGTCTTCATGATACCAGCAACATTTTGCTTTTCGAGAGTTACTTTGCGTTCCGGATAGGCTATTGAATTAGGAAGTTCCACATGTGAACGTGAATCGTGTCGCAAGACAAAGGTGTGAGTCGTGAGTCCATGATGAATAGCAACGCAGTAACAACTCGTGAATGATTTTCTTCATAGAAATTTGATAGAAAAAAAGAATAACCTTCTCACCTCTGTCCGCATTTGCAGGTTTCATGGACACGGGATTTTTCTTATAACACTTCTTCCACCAATCTTTGAAGTTGTAGATAGGTACGAAATCCTGATCCACTTCCACAACACTAAATTTATTTTTTTAATTATCACAGTGTGAGCAAACATACCAGATTTGCACTTCTTTGTGTTGTTTGTTGAAAGGACTGATGTCCTTGACTTACGACCTTTTAACATACAACACAATTTTTAAAGCTGTGTAAATCCTGCATACGGGGTACTCATATGCGTTCTTTTATCACAGATCGGTACGTCTATCATCAAGGAATCCATTTCAGCAAAAAGCGAATTTCGAAAATATAATGTGACTTACGCCCTTTTTCAAATGGCGATTCATTTCTTTTTATTTCAAAGCTGTGTAATAGTAACCGAGTTATCTGAGTTGTTAATTTGAGACACCGTACTATCGTTCCAATAACAATTGGTTATCGTAGCTGCTAAACTCTAGGTAACATTAGACTAACTATAGACCAATTGCCCTTGTCCCAATATTGTCAAAAATTTTTGAATACATAATTTCCGATCAACTTCGTGTTTATATTGAGAAGAATGAATTATTGAATGATACTCAATTTGGTTTTAGAGAGGGACTAGGTACCCGAGACGCTATTGAAAAAATTGTTAGGACAGTCTACAAAAATTTTGAATTTGGTATTTTAACATCTGTTTCCTTCTTGGATTTAAGCAAAGCCTTCGATTCATTATCTCACTCAATACTCATTAAGAAGTTACGACTGTATGGAGTTTTAAATAATGAGTTGGATTTGATCCAATCGTATCTATTAGACCGGAAACAAGTCGTTAAGATTAAAGGCTCTCTATCTGATATTAGAATTGTAAACAGGGGCGTTCCACAGGGTTCGGTTTTGGGACCTCTTTTGTTCATTTTATATATGAATGACATATCTATGGCTTTATCAACTACTCCGGTTTTGTATGCCGATGATACATCTATAATTGTAAGCAATTCTAATTTTGAAGTATTATGTGAGTGTAGAGAAAAGGAACTGAAAAATGCTAACGTGTGGTTCCAATGCAATGAGTTAATTTTAAATTCAAGTAAAACTGAAAATATTGTTTTTTCATTGAATACTCATGTTCACGGTCTAGTTAGCTCCAACTCTGTTAAATATTTGGGGATGTATTTGGACAGTGCTCTATCATGGAATTATCATATTGATTTCCTAACAAAAACGCTGGCAAAAAGTTACTACATGCTTAGGAAGTTGAAATATTGTATTTCTACAGAATACTTAAAATTGGCATTCCATGCTTACTACCAATCACATATAAATCACGGTATTCTTTTCTGGGGTGGTGCTTCCAGATGGACGGAGATATTTATCTGGCAAAAGAGGGCTATTCGATTAATTTTAGGACTTTCATCTAAGGTATCATGTAGGGGTTGCTTCAGAAAATTAAAAATCTTAACTGTCCCATGTTTGTTCATTTATAACTCTTTGGTATATACTAGGTCACATATACACGAATATGAATCCGGATCAACATTGCATGATCATTACACTAGAAATAGGTACTTGGTAAGAATCCAGAAGTTCAGGCTTTCCAAAGTGCAAAAATCTTATTTGATTCAGGGTAAGAAGTTTTTTAATTTATTGCCTCTCGACATGAGAAGCCTTTCGCTTACAAAATTTAAGGGTATTGTAAAAAATGTATTAATCCAAAGCGAAGGTTACTCATGGACTGAGATTGAGGAATTTTTTAAGAAGTGTGATCTTTTAGGCTTCTTGCCAGGTACAAAATATAATTCGGAGATATCTGAATAATAATGTACCCAATATTTGTTATCTTCATTTTATCCTTTACGTTTTATATGATGACTATGTCTTATACAACTTCTGTTGTCAATGATGTAAATGAATAAATAAATAAATAAACATTACAAAATATTTCCTCTAAAGTTGTTGCATTTTTACTACTTGCTCCAAAGAAGTGTATACTTACCCCACTTTCCACTTAATATTTTGAAGTTGACACCCCGTATTGATATTCTCGGTACGTCACTGATACCGAAAATATTACCATTTCATTTTTCATATGCAACTTAGCCCCTAATTTTTTATTTCACAGCTTTATGTGCAATAAGAACCGAGCTGTTTGAGGTGCCAGTTTTAGGTGGACCACCCTC
>JAGDQP010001011.1:76337-121147 GCA_022664845.1 Lepisma saccharinum | reverse complement strand
GAGAGAGAGAAAATGTGTGTGTGAATGTGTAACTATGTGTACTCTTTTTGTCCTTGCTGATGAATTATGATTCTCTTTTTCTTATTTTAAGAAAAAGCGCATGAAGCCACGAATGGAGTTCTTAACTACCTCGTTTGGAGTTGAGCACAATATGAGTTCGGTGGGAGCTTTTCCAAGATTACTGTACAAGAAAACTGAACTATTAATCGGAGAAAGCCTGGAAGCACTTGAGTCTCTTGAGCACCATACTGCTGAGAAAGAGAGAGGGAAGGAAATTGCTGCAGAGACGAAGACCGAACTTTAGCTCGTAATAGTCCACGAAGGACTGAAAATATGTTTCTCTCTAATTACTCTACTTGCAACTCACTGAATTTCTTGCTTCAAAGAGTTTCTCAAAATAAAAATTATGGCACTTGACCTTCACTACGACGTCACATAAATCAAGTCGCATCTTGTTTTTCTCTATATCTGATTTTCGCAAAGAAAAGAAGAGTAGAGTAGGAAGTTTGTCTGACTAACAGAGGTAGGAAATTTAGTTTTTTATTATAATTATTTGAGAGTCATGGTAATAATAACATATGCACTTTTAGCAAATGTCCAAATGTGATTTCACATAATATATCCTACCAGGAGAAAAAAGAACAAGACTTAACTAATATGGAAAAATTAAAAATCATGGTCAAGACCGTCAGAGGTTGCTAAGAGTTGAGCAATGTTCATAACATATTATCCTTCTAGCTGATGTCGCAATTTAACTAGTAATCTTATTCTAATTTAGGATGAGCGTCTCTTTATGCTTTTCTATTCTAAAGTTTTACCTAGAAGCATTCTTGTTTCCATCGCTGTTGCAAATTCAATGGTGAAAATTTTTAATTTTCGTATCGAACGATATTAAAAGCAGACCGTAAAATTTTCAAGTATTATTCTAGGAGGAGAATAAATTCGTAGACATTTGTTTTGACTATTTTAACCACTAGCATTTCAAATTAATCATTTTATGTACAGGGGTAAACTTTAACTGGATTCTATGCTTCTTTTTATGATATTGCATTTAACTTTTACAAGCTCACGAAATTCGAATTCGAATTTTTCATAAACTGTAAATGATTTGTAATTGGAAGAAACTGTAAAGGATTTTCAAACACAGTTCTTGAAATTGTGTTTGAAAGTGAAGGTACCGGTATACTGCACATGAAGCTACGTTTTAGTTCAATAATATGTTTCAGCTTTATATGGTATTTAAGAAATAATGTATGAACGGTTTGTGAAATATGAAGGAAACTACGTTTTTAATGCATTACATATGAGTTTCTCGTGTACTGACACACAATTTATGTACGAATAGTTTCTTTAATATTAATTAAAAACAGAGTTAAAGATACTTATTGTGTAGTGCCCGATTTGTTGACATGGAACAGTGGGTGCTAGTTAAGTGACAGATGTATATCTAATGCATACTTGTAGTGAAAGAGTACTCAATGTACACAGGTACTAATTGTGAACCTTTCTACTTCACTTAGTTATAATGCGGAAGAAATTCCACAGGTTTAGTCTCAATCTCGGCACACTTTGAAATATATAAAGGATGGTTAGTAGAAGAGGACACACTTTGTGGAACTTTCTTGTGGCTTCTGATTGGTCGAGAGTTTGTGACGTCACAGTGGTGAACGGTTGTGATTGGTTGATTGTGGGAGAGGCTAGTGACGTCAGAGACCATCAAGTGACCTTAGCGTAATATGGAGTGGGAATATTAGAAAAAAATGAGAGGCTTGCGGTTGTCGTATGATTACGGTGTTGTACTATAGTGCTATGTGTTTGGATGAGATCATCACAGTGTTGTCACATGATTGAATAGATGAGTCATGCATGGTTGCCACATTAGGCGGTGCAAGTCAGGACTTGAGTTTTGACGCCATATGGTCATTGACAGCGACGCTATTGATATATTGTTTATGTCCTCATTACTCATATTACTATCTGATGACCTTATGATATCATCCTGATAAAGTTTAGAATATATAGAGGGCAAGTAGTGTTGTATACATCATTATAAAGTGAGTTAAGCTTTAGTCATTTCAGAGCAACAGGAACAGCAGTATGAAGAAGGTGTAGGAGAAGTAGTGAACTTAACAGTGGAAGATGAGGTTGTGGAGACGTTGACATTACTTGCTAATGGTAATGTAGAAGAAGAGGATACAGGAGACCGTACAATATATAGTTATTTAAGGTCAAAAGTAAATACTATCTCCTTCATGATTATCATCTTCTCTAGTAAAAGAGGAGAAGGATGACGACGAAATTCGGGAGGTTTATTCCTCTATAGTTCCGAAGAAGCAGCAGTCATCGAAGAAACGTGTGTTAGACGGAGTGGTGTATCCTTCAAAGAAACGTATTTTCTCTGGAAATACGAGTATAAAACAAACATCCTTAAATGCAGCAGGAGCAGCAGCAGCAGCAGTAGCAACAGAAGAAAGAGGCGGATCTTCAAGACTGGTAAAATCTGCACGAGTTATAGTGAGAGCAGTTCCCACTACAGTGTTAGCGAGCTCTTTAGTGAAAGCATCAAGATCAGTAGGAATAGTAAGTAAAAAAGTGAAAACTATTGTTACTAAGTGTTTGTGTAAAAAGCAATGGGTGGACGAAAAATGTATTAAGGAGGCATTAAAGAAGTGGAATCCTGCAAATGCAATGATATGTGAAGCTTGTTATGAAGGAGAAGGTAATCAAACTGGTCATGCATGTTTAGGATATGTGTATGGTGAAGTTGAAAGAGGAGAAGACTTTGAAGAATATTGTAGAAAAGCTGTGTGGCGTAATTATTTGAAATCTGTAACATTAAGTGAACTTTATTGTTTATATAAAGAAGATCATCAGGAGGTGGAAGAGGATGATGTATTAATGAGAAATATGGAATATGGTATATGGCGAGTGATAAAAGTGTACATGTAAAGTATCATTGATATGTTTTTTGAAAATGATAAAAATCGAGCGTTGAAGTGAAAATTTAAAACTCTGAAGTGAAGATGTCAGATTTGTGTGTATTTTGTGATTGTGGTGGTATTTTTATTCGGGACGGGTGTGTGTTAGAAACTTTTCGTACTTATTTAAAGGACAATCCAATTACTTGTAGTGGGTGTAGTTGAAGATTCTTCATAATAACTGTATATATGTATGGGATACAGGGAAAATACTTTCAAAACATTTGCTGAATCAAGTGAATCATCATGAAACATTTGTGGAGTACTATAAAATTTTCAAACGACAGGGTCATGTAAGTATTTCCATGAATACTTTTTTCAAATCTTGTAGAGAATTAGTTGCTCAACTCATACCAGATGTAATACTTGAACAATGTTCAGTAGAAAAGTCTGTAAGTGTGTCTTCAGAACAGTACATTATTCATGTGCAGGGATTTAAAATCTCTGCACATGAGTTTATTATGAGATAATTTTCTATCGTAGCGTGTGATGCTAGTCTTTTATTCCACTGTTTAGTAAAACTTCCATGTGACATTACGGAAGTAGGAGTAGGATATCAAAAACAAGTACAATGGTTAACAGAAAACTTTCACGGTTTACATTGGGACACAGCAAATGGATACAGCGTTTCACATCTTCCTAGAATAATTTTTCAATTGTGTTCAAGTAAAGCTACATTTTTCTGTAAAGGTCTTGAAAAGGTATAGTGGATTAAAAAACTATTTCACCTGGAAAGTGTACATCATCTAAGTGAAAAGGAATGTCCTGCTCTGCAAACATTAAATTTGAACACTGGTATCTCTAAGTGTACTTATCATGACCCTGTTGAGGTGAATGCTTGTGCATTAAGAAATTGTTTACAATTACAACATTGGATGAAACATGAGAAACCACACAATCTTGTAAATAGCTTATCAACAATGCAAATGTAAGAATCATGTGTATCTTGTTTTATAGATCAGTTTAGTACATGTTCTTAATAAACATTATACTTACACTTTATTTTCTATATTTTATTTGATATAACCTTAATAATAATAATCATATAAATAAAAGATTTGTTTTTACTATAATAATTTTTTTATTTACATTTTTCTTTTCTTTTGTTAATTTTTTTACAAGTGATTTTACAATTGTATCATTTTTCTTAAGATTTGTAGTGTAAAAAGTAGAGAATATATTTTTTCCTCGTACAGTGAAATAAATAAATACAATACAGAATAATCCACAATGAATAGATTCTTCGTGTTGAATTTGAGTTTTATTTAAATGATATAATTTGCAATTTCGTTTTAGAAATTTTTCAATTGGTTTAGTAGGATCATTTGCGAAGCTATCTAAATATTGGCCCCGTCCATGTTTATTAATATATATGGCAGTCCAGTGAGTTCCCGGGGAACTTGAGGCACTCAAATTAACTATAAGTGCTGCCGGATATTCAACTTGTTTTGGTAAAGTATCCACTGAATAAATTTCAGTAAGTGTAGTTGCACTAGTTTAGTCCTGAAGCACAATTTTTAAGATCTCATCAGTCCACATTTGAATCACTTTCCATTATTGGTGTTGGTTCATACACTGTTCTGTTTTCAGGTATAATAAAAGAACGTAAATGATAATAAGTTATATAGTATGCGCACACTGACGCTTCCTTTAAAGCACAACGAAAACTTGTAAACTGATGAAGATGGTGAACACAATTTTGTGATGGAAATGATAAAGCACTGTATTTCGGACAGTGTATATCTTCCAAATTAATTACTGTTCTTTGTAGAAGAGACTCTAGATATATTTGCCGTGTTTTGCCATGAGTGAATACAGAATTACTGTGCGAGGTATACTTCGTAACTATGTTTTATCTTCATTATATTCAACTTCGCCTTCTATCCACTCTAGACCAAAAACTTGTTGGCTTAAATTATTATTTCTATATCTTAAACTAGGATTAATTTTTGATATTGGAAAAGGAGGTTTGAATATCCAACTTTGAAAACTATTGCTATCTACATGAACTATGGCTAATTCTTTGACTATGAAATTATTTTCTTCATTATCATCGAAGGCTGAAAAGTGTACGACAGTTCTCATGGTTGATTGTAAACTAAACTAAATATTACATGGTATGGTCTGTATATACATTTCGATCCTTATCGATCTGTATAAGAGAATCATTGAGCGTAAATAATACATGAAATAGATTGTGCAAGATTTTGACAGAACCCAATTCGGAGATTAACGGGAGAATCCTTAATAACATCCCATGTAGAATCATCCAAAGTATTAGTAGGAGAAAGAATAAAAGCATAAAGAGTATATCCATGAGGGTAATCAGAATATGTGAGTGTATGGCTTACATTTTCATGAAATATACCAGTTCCAGAGAACAGGGTGTGATAACTTTGAACGTATAGTTGATTAGCATAATCCGGAGTAAGAGGGGTGGGAGGATAAAATTGGGAACCAACTTGTACTTGCAACTTATTAATATTAAAAGTTTCAAAGTGGAAGGGATTTTCATGGTATTTTCCATTGAATGCAGTATTTGCAGTAAAACCTATAATGAGACTCTTTGCTACATTTCCAAGAAATTTGTTATCAAGATTATAGGAACCAATATTTACAGGAATAGTATGTAGTCTTGTTTCAACTCTAGGCAATGGTAATTTTGCAGTATCATGAGTCATAAAACTGTTTAAATGTAAAGCTAAATCAGCAGAAATATTAATTCGACGAACATAAAGAATAACCTCTTCCAGTTTAACTTTAAATGTAGAATTTTCAACTGGCATTATGCAGAATGCATCTTTACCAAGACTTAATTTTATACGAAGATTGACTTTATTTGGAAGAACTCGATTAGATCCAGAAATATCTGTATGAACTCGTCCATACATATCAATGGAAGCGCTACCAGCAACAAGAGATTTTCGTTTATAATAACCAGCATTATTTTCATTCAGACTATTAAAATGCCCTGCAGTATCCTTATACCATAATCCAGTGGTTAAATGAGTTTTGCTTGCATCTTCAGAATAATTAAGTAAAGTTTCATAGTATGTTCAAAATGGGTATGTAGCATTTGAAGAAGAAATTATTTTATCATTTAAAGAAACATCAACTTGGGTAAAAAGTGAATGTAAAAAGTTATTTACCGGCGCTACATTATCTGCTACAACGGCTGGTGGTCTTTTCGCTGCTACTTGTAAATTATCTCCGTTTCCCCTTAATACTTAACACTTAACGTAAATATAAATATGTGCAAGAAGAATATATTCAGCAGTATCTCCAGGCACAAGAAATTCTATAGGTCCATCAGAACAAAGAGATGAAATTGGTCGATACTCTACCATTCGAGATGGTTCAATAGCAGTTTGTGTCATAGGGACAGAAACTAAATCGAATTCATTCGTACAGCATTCATTACTTTTAGGTTAAGAAACGACATTTTTAACTGAAAATATCTCTACTCTTTCTTTTATTACAAGCACGCCGTTTTTTAAAACTTGGTGGTTCAATACGTACGGAAGCCTTACGCTTTCGTGCCCTTCTTCTACAACTAGCACTAAGCAACTGACTAGCTTTATTTTCAGCTTTCGTTCTTCGCGAACTCGTGCTTTTAAAGATTCCTTAATAGGCCGGTTTTCTAACATATCCCCCGCAACTTGTATTCCCGTTTGTAAAGCTTGTCGTCCTACTGCCTTTGCTCCTTGTTTAAGGAATGGCATAGCAAATCGAAACAATCCGCGAAATAAACTCCCAATCCCATGTTCCCGTTGATAAACAGGCCCTGCAAAGTAAGGTATACCTCTACCTCTATGCATAGCTGTATAGGATTTCATTTTGATGTGCGCTTAAAGTGAAGTGTTACGGTCAATGTCCCGGATGCGAATGGTAAATTCCGACCTGCATGGTCGTTTAATAGTATTTCTACAGTGTCAAATGAAAGTTTTGAAAGTGGAAAATAATGCACATTCTGAAAAGTTATGGTTTGTACTTTTCCATGATGATTATCGGTCATACCTACTATTCGTAAAAGAGGTGCTTTTGTATCACCTACAAACTGAGGTTGAATAATATCTATCTGTATAAACAAACACTTGATGAGGATATCCAATGTCTAAAAATGGCTGTTTAGGAATACGACTATCTTTTAAAATATTGATATTAGGTTCAAAACCTAATTGTAATGCTAATATCGATGATAAACGTAAAGATTTTATACTATCATCAACGTGTACAGTAACAATGTTTGAATATTCAAATTTTATACTTGAATTTATTTTATTCAATTCAGCTAACAACTGTTGAACGGTGGAATAATATCCTTGTGTTATTTTATATTTTACATTATCATACCATATTATACTTTGACCCGAAATAACATTATCACACGTTAAGGGAATATGAATTTCACTTAATCCTACCATCCACGAATCATTTAAATGTATTCGATTATTAAGAATATTGAAAAAATGCGTTTGACTATTATTAGAATTGCTTTGGATACTTCCATTAGAAGAAAGTATAATATAAAAACTATCGTCACAACTTTCAGAAATCATTTTCATTTAAAATGTAGTGTCACGTTTGAAGTTCCAAATTGAAATGGCAGCTTTTCCCCCTGCATATCTTTTAAGTCTACTTGAAGAGTATCAAAATATTTCTTTTCAACTTTAACGTATTGTGGACAATCAAAAATAAAAGATTTTATTTTTCCGTAATGATAATCTTGAATTCCAATTTTTCGAATTAGCTTCCCATAAACAGGTTGATCTTTTACAATATCAACACAAACATTTATTTTTGAAGGAATAAGATAATCAAGGTTTGTGTGAAAAGGTGCTGGAACATTTAGAAACTTTGGTTTATTTTTCGGATTCATGGGATAAAAGTTAACTATACGTGTATTCAATTTAGAATTATTACTAAATGCTAATTATTTTGAAAACCCGGACTCATTGCGAAAAGATATTATGAAAAATGAAAAATATAAACTTTATCTCTACTATCCTCATATTGAATAACGATATGATTTTGTTCCATTAGGACAGGATCATCGTTGATCATGCGTTCAACACTAATCATTTCTACTTCATGAAAGTTTTTATTAATAATACTACTATCGTCTAATGTATGTAAATTTTCTTTCTCGTTATATTCTTTTCCCATTTCTTTAGCTAAAGTCATACGAATAATATCTAAAATCGAATGTACTGATTCATAATATCCGACTGGAAATTTTATAGTATATTCTACTATATATTTATCCCCTATTTGAATAATAAGTTCTTCTTCTTTTTGTGTATTATAAAAACTCCACGGAATAGAAAGTCCACTTAAACCTACCACCCAATTTCCCGTTAAATGAATTGGCTGACATAGTTTCGTAGTATACGAGCTTGTTTTATTTTTAAAAAAATTATTATTGCAAACATTTGATGGTAATGTAACATAAAACTCATCGGCTTGTTCTTGAGACAGCATGTTTACGACTGAACTGATTTTTGTTTAACCCAACTATTCATAGAAGATGGATAACCTAACCATTTAACATAAATCCAGCCTTTCCTACGTTTTAATACCTTTTCAATTAAATAACTTTTCTGTTTTCCTAATAATACTTTTTGTAATTCTTGCTGATAATATGAACCTGCTATAAATTCCCCATTCCAATCTCGAATTTTATAAGTCATTGGATTACTTTGTATACACTGATCCACAATAAATATTTCACGAGACCATTTCGGTAAATATCCTTTTTCCAATTTATGTTTATATTTGCTCACTCGAACATAATCTCCCGCTTCAAATTTACATTTCTGCTTAACTTTCTTTTCTTGCCCGTATAATCTTTCCCAAATTTCATTAACATTAGAATCATTTACTTGCACAGGTGCATAATGAATGGAAGAATGTTTCGTATAATTTTAACTTTTTACAGGATTTTGTAAAATATCAATATAGCTTATATGTATTTTCAGCAGTCAAGTATTTATATATATTTTCCTTCAAAGTACGGATATAACGCTCTACGAAAGCAGCCTTGATTTCAGAATGTACACTATAATGATTCACTTGATATTTTTGAAAAACACGTTTTACATGATGCTTATAAAATTCTGTTCCTAAATCAGTTTGACAATGAAGTAGAGGTAATTTTCTTCTACTGAATATAGATTCCTTTGCTCTTGCCATAACAGGACCTGTTTTATTTTTAACTACAATACAAACGGCAGAACGTCTAAAAGCATCTATGCTACATAAAATATATTTATATCCATCATTATATTTTGATACGTTTTGCATATCTGCTAAATCCATTGTATTAGTTCATTTGGCGCATTAACATAATATTTTTACGGGGAAATGTTGACGTGCAGGAGCATGTAAAGTGTATGTATCTTGTTAAGCTAACCATTTCCTTACTTTCTTTTCACAAAGACCAGTTTTCTTTTTTAACTTGGAGATACTACCTAAAGAATTTGAATCTGCATCTGCATAATAAATTTTATGTAGTGACATATTTTAAAACTTGTATTCTTTATAATTTATAAATAATGAAGAAAAGCGTTTTATAATTCCTCGACTAACACTATTATTCTTTTGCTTTACTACTATTTTACTAGAATTCTTCTTTTTGTGTGGTACCTCATGAATACTATTCTTCTGTTTTACTATTTTAGTAGAACCAGCGCCAAATTGAAAATTATCTAATTATAAAGGAATATTAATATTTTGTAATAATTCTTTAAAATCTTGAATGCCAAGTGGATTTCTAGCAGTCTCTCGGCTTCTTACCACATCATTGATAAGTTCAATAATATTTGAACCTGGAATTACTTTGGTATCTATGGATACTGCGCCAGTTTGATTCCAACTGATACGATTGGAAGCCTGCAGGAGATTTAATAATACTTGTGTCTTTTTAGCAAATGATTTTGGTACTGAACTAATAATATACTGAATCATGGGTAACATATTTGAATATTCGGAATTGTAAACGGGTAAAATTGGTTTCAGAGATTGTGGAGTATATTCTAAATAACGATGTAATGCTTGCTGATACATTTTCCATTTTTCATCTGTAGTAAGATCACTTCGTTTCAAAATTTCATCCATTTCATTATCCAAAGGTGTTTGATGGAAGTTTACAGACTTCATGGTGGAATACAATAGCGCACCTGCATTTTCTGGAATGAGTACCATTTTTTGTAATTGCAATGACATCTTAACGATTAAATAAACTTCCAACCACTGCACTTAAGATTGGAGCTAATAATAAAGGTAGAAAAGCACCACCTTTTTGCATTAATAGTTTACGTTTATTTTTTAAACTTCATCGTTTCAGAGAGAGTGCACGTAACGTCTTCTTATGTCAGCGAAACCTTTGCTTCTGACGAGGAGAGAGTTTAAAGTTACCATTTAAAACATTTTTACCTACTTGTGCAATAGTTCGAATAACACCAGCAGGTGTATTTTGAACTAATGCTTTACGCTTTTTATTCTTATATTTACAAATTACACGGAGCTTATTCAAATGATGTTTTACGCTTGACATCTTGATGCCAACTAACCTGAATTGGATTATTCACGTCTTTTACATGTGCATAGATGAACATGGTTTCATCTGGAAATATATTTGTACGAAGACGTAGAGCATCCTGTGTAGACTGAGTTAAATCAAAAAGTAAATACGAATGAGGTTCAGCAGTAGTATTTTCAAACACTTGAATTACATCTTTACTATATTGTGGCATAACCTGCCTTGCTAAATATTGTATTTGTAACTTATATCTAGGATTTTTGAACGCAATGATATAATGGGCGTTTAATGATATATCACGTGCATATTTTCCATTGGGAAATAAATTTTGAACAATAAAAATAACACTTAGATTCCTATGATGTGCAAATTTTGTAAAAATTTTAGAAACGTCCGCATTAGTTTCAGTCATAAGATCATCAAGAATTAACAATGGATTTTCCTGAATTTTAAAAGTATTCATAACAGGAATCCTAAAATGAAAGCGTACATTACTCATCTGACTAGATAATTTAGGTATCACAGCACCATAGTACCAAACTATTTCCTTAAAATGACTAGAGAACATCGTTTACGATGAATTAATAATCTATTTACAAAAAACTTTTCCAGCTCTGCTGGGGCCTGAAAGCAGAATAGTCGCAGGATGAAGGAAGGGAAGCATAATGAGCTAACGACAGAAGAGAAATGAACTAGCAATTGTTAAGTCTTTTTCTTTATAGCCAAAAGGAAGAGTTTCAAATTCATTATGAAATTTACGTTTACTTGCAACATTTTTATGAGTTTATCTTTCTGACCTAGATATAATTTTGAATCCTGGCTTCCTAAAGATACCGTTAGGATTACTAATGATTTTCATTTCATAATTATGTTTCACTAAGTTTACAAAATCATTTGCAAAATTAACAAATTGACGCGCACGGCAATTTAAAGTAATTCCCCGAATTTTGAAAGTGGGTTTAATGTTCCCAGTCGTAATTTCCCTCTCTTTATACGAATAATTTTTAGGCCCTAACGCAATGAAAATAGGGAACTGCTACCCCTCATTGACTTCATTGGTTAAATCTCCTAAATAGTTCACTGCAGGAAGCAGTGGAGGTTGATTTCTCTTTTGTCTGTGGAAGATAGAATCTGTATCTGAGTAGATAGCATTTTGTATTCCCACTTTTTTCAGTAAACCATATAATTGTAGTCTAGCCCATGATGAAATAAAGACTGACAAAATAACATTAGAAAAGGAATTAGGAGTGTTTACATTTTCTAAATTCCTGTATGTTACTACCAAGGCATTTTCTCCGATCAGAAGTACATTTTGTACTTCAAAGTGAGGTATTCGGAGAATATCCAAGAACAACTTAGCATCATTAACTACCCTGGTCTGTGTTAAATCAGTTATCTGTCCCCACTTCCCAAACAGAGAATTTAAAAAGAGTTTTGCGATATAGCGCAAACCAGGGCTTTTACTGATGTGATCAGGATTAAGTTGTATACCTTCGTGCTTAGCATACTCCTCAATATACTTCTGCTTTTCCTCCTCACTATCACACTGAGAGGGAAAACCAGAAGCTTCCTGTTTCATCTGCAAGAAGTTATTAACATAATCTTCAAATAACCCCTCTTTCATCTTGAACTCATAAATTTCATAAGTATCAAGAATGGTATACTCTTTCTCCATACTCTCATGTAATTCAGGAGTACAAAACGTGCCGATGAAACAGCTCTGGTCAACAGTATGGTTACAATCATAACTATTCATTTCCTCCATACAAGTACGACAGAGGCCGAATACGAGGTGTCCATTCGCATTATATGGAAGCAATGGAATACCAAGATCTTGAGGAGGAAGAACCTTGCAGAAAACAACTCCATGAATTTGATTCGGATCTGGACATGCTTTTCCTGGATAAATGGTAGCCTTACCAATAGAGAGTGCTTTCTTTTTCATGACATATGGATACAAACTGCATATGTCGACATAGCGAATAAATTCGTCTTCAGGACAGTCATAGAGAGATTTGAAAACTTCAGTCCTACCTCCCTTGAAAGAGTCTTTAGGCACTAATCCACCTTGAATATTCTTACAGTGATCTTTAATAAATTGCCGAATATCTGGATTTTCCTTAACTTGTCGATCCCAATCACATTCATAAATTTAGACAAGTTTTAGACCACAAGTTTCTAAATATTTCTTTCTCTTCAATGTAGCAATATCTCCGTCATTTAATGTTTCGCCATTCGTGTCATTGAGAGGCACGTGGCGCCCTTGCTTAATGCATGAATGACCGTGCCAAAAACATCCGTAAAATTCAAATACGAAGAACAGCCTGGGTGCGGTCTGCGGCGGTAGGCCATCGGCTCGAAGGTCTTGGGTTCGAGTCCCGGCAGGGGCATGGGTGTGGACTTTAACACTTAACAGCTAAAGGCGAATCGTGACGGGCCGAAGTCTAAAGTTACTAGACTGGCCCATATAAAAATAAAGTTTACCAAAGTTTATCAAATACGAAGAACCATATCAGAAAATGCCAAAGAGCAAACCATAACAGCTCGCAATACGAGTTGTTCAGCCAAACAAACACACTCTCGCCCAACTTTTAAGTGGCGCCGCGATCGCAGCGCTAATGCTGACTCTAGTGGAGGTTTTATAACTCTATGGTTGTAACCAAGCTATAATCGTATAAGCAATACAGTACATCGCTCTTAATGGTTCTTCTTCCTTGGAACTCCTTCAGAATTTGCCAAAATGGTATTCAAGAAAATTACTTTAGTTTTAAATTAAGTAATCTAAAGAGACGGGAAGAGTTTGTAACCAAGCTAGAATCGTATAAGAAAGTAATGGCAATGATATTATTCGTCTGTTTTCCTTCGAACTCCTTAAGAAATTGCCAATATGATATATGAGAAAATGCTTTTAATCAGGAGTGAAGTAAACTAGGGAGACGGGGAAGCTTGAAACCGAGCAAGGATTATATATATATATGCAATACAGTATGACTGTCCTTGTTCGTATATTTTCCTTTTAATTCCTTAAGAAATTGTCAAGATGGTTTATAAGAAAATTTCTTTAATCAGGAATGAAGTGAACTAAGGAGACGGGAGAAGGTTATAACCAAGCTAGGTATATATATATATATATATATATATATATATATATATATATACTGCGAATTATCTTATGCCTCTGTCTTCCTTGAAGCACCTTAAGAAATTGCCAACATAGTGTCGAAGAAAATGTTTTAAATTAGGAATCGATAGTGTAAGCGAGACATGAGAACGTAATTAAGTTAGGTATGTGTATAGAATGTACTAGGTATGATTATGGTCGTATATTTTCCTTGGAACTCCTTCAGAAATTGTCAAGATGGTATTCAAGAAAATAACTTTAGTTTGGAATTAAGCGAACAAAGGAAACGGGAGAAGTTGCAAATCACGTTAAATATGTATATAAAATACAGTAGAACTATTCTTGTTCCTCTATCTGAGAGCGTATTTGGTAAAAATACGAAACTATTTAAATAAGAAAGTGCTCACGATAAGCTTTTATTCGTGAACGAAGCGAACTAGGGAGATAGAAGAAGTTCCTCTCCACGCTAGGATTGATCATTAAATGAAATTCAATTACTTTCAAGTTTATATCTTGTAGAATCTTAATACCTTTATAATAATCCATAATAATAGTTAATTAAGAAACCCCATAATATATTGCAGTCTGAGTAAGAGCAAGTGGCACATATTTTATCGTTAACGTTAGTATATGCATTAGAAGTTTACTTAGCATGGAAGTTTCCTTTGAACATTCTATGCAGTACTGCTCAGGCCTCCAAGTCGTTCAAATATTTTCAAAATCAAACTTTTCAAACAGCTTATAATATTTCCCCCTTACGAATGATTCTATGTGAGATATTTAATAACCAAATATTATCATGCAATATCTAACCTAAATATAACTATTCCATTTAATAAATATTGAAAAATATGTGAGCGGATTAAAAAGACTAGTGGTGTAATATATTTTATTGGACCTTCTTTCTGTTTGAAGCTGGACGGGGCATTTCTACTTCGTTGTTATTGGCACACGTAAGGGGAAATTACCGCTACAAAGATGATATGGTCCTCCGTAAACTTCCTTTTTCATCAATATTTAATTATTAAATTTGAACCAAATATTAACTTGTAATATTTTTGTTCTAGAGTCTTTTCCTTCAAAGCACAGAAGAATATGTAACTTTAAAATGTTCAAGTTTTCTGATGAAAATTTTATACTTATGATAATTCAAAAGAATTACAGCGTGTTAACATAAAGTTTGTTATACCCCAGCCAAATAAGACGAAATAAAGGCTAAACCTCGAAATGAAACTGAACAAGCTGAAATTTTGCATACAGCCTAATTTTGGCATTCTAAAGATGGTCTGAAAAGTCTCATATGATATCGCGTCGGCGAATCGAGATATCAAAGGTCCCACATATCTTGCTTCCTAAGATCACGAAAAGCTGTTTTTAGCAAATACCTAGCTTGCTATGAGTCGCACGTCATTCGAAGTTATTACAAAACTTGTCGAGCATTAAATTCTCTACAAATTTAGTTATATGCATTTCTTTCGTATGATTAACCTTTTTGAGATATAGCACAAAGAAGGGGAAGTGCGCATCCGTTCAGTCTAAATATAAAGGGAACCAAGAAAGTTTTGTCGCTTTATGTGGAGGTCTGTGTTCAATTGGCCCCACACCATGAGTTGAATGCGAATGGAGATCAGGCGAAGGTCAGTTGTTGGTGTGGTTATTGCAAACATACTACCTGGTAGTGGCAGTTCAGTTACACCGTGAACGTGCGGAAGGACAGAGTGAACATGGGACCTCCACAGAGTGTCATAAGGGCGTGTATGCTGTACGAGTTTAAAACTGGGGTCAAATGCAGCGGGACGGAAAATATGCCATGCCTTTGGTGAGGATGTCGTGACTACGCGGACAGTGCAGCGGTGGTTTACCAAGTTTAAGGACGGTGACGAAACAGTCGAAGACGCACAACGTGCAGGAAGACCAACAAAGGTACCAAATTATGATCTTCATGCAGCAATCGAGGCGAACAGTGGCCAGACATGTGAGGAACTGGGACTACAATTCAGCGTGTGTGGAAAAAACATGACAACACCTCCATCAACTTGGGAAGCACTACAAGTTGGGCCGATGGGTTCCAAATGATTTGACTCCAGACCAGAAGGCAGCGCGAGCAGACACCTATGTTTTTTGCTGTCTCGTGTGAGAAGGAGCCACTTCTGGACAGGGTGTTGACATGTGATGAGAAGTGGGTCCTGTACGAAACTCCACGGTGCTGTCATCATTGGTTAGCATCCCATGAACCGGTTCCAACAGAGACGAAACCAGTACTCCTCCAGAAGAAGGTCCTCCTGTGTGTTTGGTGAACTGCTCGCGGCATCGTGCATCGGGAACTGCTACCAGCTGGTCCGAGCATCAATGCAACTGTGTGATGTCAACAGTTGAGAGGTGTTCAAGAAAAACTCAAAACTCTGGAGCCAGCACTTTTGAATCGCAAAGGGGTCCTCCTGTTACAGAACAACGCTAAGCCGCACGTGGCTACGATGACCCGGGACACCATTCTATGCCTTGGATGGGAAACACTATTGCATCCGCCAAACTCCCCGGACATTGCACCTTCGGATTTTCACCTGTTCCATTCCTTAGACAATCATCTTAGAGGACGTCAGTTCAAATCCCTCGTATAGGTGCAAAATGCACTTGTTACCTTCTTCGCTTCACAGCCAACAAAGTTCTACCGCGATGGAATCCATGGCCTTCAAGAACGTTGGCAGAAGGTCGTCGATGCTGATGGGGACTATTTTTGATCTTCTAGGTACGTCTTAGGTGACATATCGATGTTCGAAGGTGGTGCGTGAAAAAGCTATAGAAGTTTTTTGTTTATGTTTACTTTATATGTTTACTTTCAGAAGAATTATATTCAGTCTTTTAATTTTTACCTATTATTTTTTATATTTTACAGTTTATTAGTTGAATTTGATTGTTATTAATTTAATTTAAGGTTTATTATTTTTATTATTATAATTATTATTATCTATTTATGTTGGTCTAATTTCATTCTTATTGCCTGCAATTAATTCAAAAATGTTGCTGTGAGAACTGATAAGCAGCATACTACAAGCTGGACATTTTATAAAAGTTTTCTGAGATGACTCTGCAAAAAGACAAGCCGGGTTCATATCAGATAAGAGGCAAAGACCAGAATCCTTCAACGCGGAGGCACACTATCCATGAAGAGAGACTTTTGCAACGCAGTATTGTACCAATATTCAAACTGATAAAATATGTTTGAAATTTGCTGAGGGCAACATTAGCTCCACAAACATTCAACCAACTTATTGACGACATTTAGAATGACGTCACAGCCAAATTAGAAAATGCTGTGGCAAAACTTACATGATCCCACAACAGAAACAAGAAAGGGATCTACAAAGAAAAATATGTAAAATAGGTTTTACGACAGAGAACCCACATAAACTAGGAAATCCAGAGCAATCGCAGTAGCTCGGGCTTCAAGCTTAGCTTCCAGACTAAATACAACGCTTCAACATCAAAGCGGTGTGGAAACGAATGCATTATTTTGTTATTAATGAAAACATTAATTATTTAAATTTAACAAACAATGTAATTACAATATTTAATTTAAATATCTTAATTAATTTAATTTTACGTTAAGTTAATTGATAAATTTCTTATTTATAAAAAGTATTTGTGAACTATTTATTGTAAATAACATTGATTTTACATTATTAATAATAAATAATCATTATAATAATACAATTTCGATTATATAGTTAACTTCGTAGAGTACATTACACATTTGATCCACAGTTTATACGGCGATATCCTATATACAGATGCGCACTTCCTCTTTGTGCTTTATCTCGAAAACGGTTGATCATACGAAAGAAATGCATGTAGCCAAACCATTTTATGCTCTATAAGATTTGTAATAACCGTTAACGACGTGCGACGCATAGGAAGCGAGATATTTGCAAAAAAATAGCGTGACCGCAGATATCAATACATTTGCGAAAAACCTACTTTCGTGACCTCTGATCTCTGGTATCTCCACTCGCCGATGCGATATCATATGAGACTTTTCAGCCCATTTTTAGAATGTCAAAACAAAGGCGTATGGACAATTTCAGCTTGTTCTGTTTCATTCCGGGGTTTTCCCTATTTGACTGGGCTGTTAGAGGAAAAGGCATGGGAACTTCCCGTTAGCATTGTGATATGACTCCCCCCGACTAAGAAACTTTATTAGATTCGCAATGAATATTGAAGAATATGTAATTAACTTTATTAGATTCGCAATGACCTTTCGTAGGGAATCAAATGAAGTCCTAAAGAGGTAAGCATTTATTCTTAAAATGCTCGTTAATGTAAAAAAATAAACGTGTTGGACTATGATCTTGTTAACTTTAAAACACCGTAATCCACTAAATACCTCTTTACAGTGTTACTAACTAAGTAAAAGAAACAAAACAATATTGTAGGAAGAAAATGATTTTATTGTACGTAATCAAGTCTAAATACAATTCTTGTTACAAATACAATTTCAGGACATCAGAGGTTACATAAAATAAATTTGGGAGTTACATGTTTGTATTAATTTTCTATTGGTTCGCACGTTGAATGCTCAAAAAACTTCTTTATTAATACAGACAAGTTATTCATGCCAATTTACTTTTTCCGTCAATGTGACTACATATACATATTAATACAAAGTATTGGAGTTATTTAAATACTTCGCAACTACTGCTCATGAAAGAGAAATTGTGTGTAATATTAAAGACTCAATGCAATGTTCAATTAGGTATTACCTTGATCGCAAATGTAGTTATTAATGATCTCGATTTAATGACGATTCTCAGATTTTAAGAAAAGATTACGTTATATTCTTTATTTGATAGGGTAGTCATAAGGTAAGGTATTATAATCCTTACTATAATCCTCTACCTCCTTGAGTGTTAACTTATTCGTGGCGTTTGCGTTATTTTTAGATACAATCTTATACCCTGATTTGCATAATATATTATTTTTATTGAAGGTTATTTTATTTACTGTCATACTTGAGAGTGACCAAATCACAAAAATGTTGAAAATTAGTTGCCTTTCGACCCCTTGCATTTAATGTTACTCTCCGAACTTTCGGAACCTCTTTTACTTCCCCTTTATGTATATTATGAATTCTGTAGCAATAGCGTTTTGCATCCACACCAATGGAAATTAACTTTTCCTACTCTTCTTTAATTTCTATAGTTGATTCTCCTAAATAATTCCCCTTTCTTAACTAGACTGGCTCATCACGTCATCGTATATAAATAATATAATCTGTATATCAATGAATTACCCTTTCAATCGCAACAATATCTAGCATTTCAAACGATCGAAATCTGGCCCATGAGCTTATGAATGATGATACAGCCAAATTTGTAAATGGATATGGCGAGTTCTCATTTTCCAAGTCTTTCTATGTCACCTATAATTCTTGTCCTAGAAAAACTACCTTTTGAAATTCCAAGTGAGGTGCTCTTACTAGTTCAAGGAATTCCTGAGCACCAGTTACAACCTTTGTATGTGGTAAATGGCTGCGATGGCCCCATTTACAAAAGAGTGAGTTTAAGAAAATTTTCGATGTATACCTCCACCCTTCATTATGTTCGATTTTGTCATTCTCTAAACTTATTCCTTCATCACAAGCATAATATGTTATATATGCCTGTTTTTGCTTTCCTGTAGTACAATCTGAAGAAAACCCACTGCATTCTTGTTTCATTTTCAATAAGCTATCAACATAATGTTTGAACAATCTATCTTTCATCTCCATTTCCCAAATTTCATACGTGTCAAGTATAATATACATTTTCTTCAACGTAGCATAAAGCTCAGGAGTAGAGAATATATCACTGATAGTACGTTCCTCCTTACTATGGTTACAATTTTCAGAATTCAATACGTTGATGCAGCTCCGACACAGACCAAAAACGAGTTTGTTGTGAGAATTATATGTAAGAAGTGTAATAGGATGATCACTAGGTGGCAAAACTTTACAGAATACGAATCTGTGTACTTTAATAGGATTAGTTATGTTTGCACTTTTATGAATTTTTACTCGCCCAATAGGGAGAGGTTTCTTAGACATAACCCATTTTTAAAAGGAAATGTCAACATATTATGGATATTCATTGTCATCGCACTTATACAATGCACGAAAACATTCCGAGCTTCCACCCTTAAATGTGTTTATCGAACGTAATGGTTCTTCAACATTATGGCAATGTTCTTGAATGCGTTATTGAATTTCAGGAGATGTTTTAACAGCTTTATCCAATTCGGATTCCCATTGTTCAAAAAGCTTTACGCAACAAGTAGTTTCAAGAATTCTTTTGAAGATAACGTTACATCATACCGATCATGTAAGGTATGATCTTCAGCATTAATAGGATGATTTGAAAATTGCGTTATAGAATTATGTCTGTGTCAGTAGAGTCCATAGAATTTGAACCCCGTGAGACTCTTTTTACCATATCCATCCAATTTTAAATGTCTGAATTGTACCTCACCGCTATTTTCAGCTGTCCTGAGTAATTTTGAATTTATGTTCTATATACATAAGCCATTGGCGTTCTTTTCTACTTTGATGATCATAATAATGAAACCACAGTGGTGGAATATTTGGAATATAGTTATCTTGTAAATAAAGAGAGCGAAAGCATTCCATAGCGCACGGAGCAATAGTAGTTGTATGAAGAAAACACTTTAGCCCTCCTGTTTTACCTTCAATACGTTTCGAAAGCCGAATGAGAGTTAAAGTTCGGATACGAACGTCATTCCGGTAATTTTCTAACAATTCATGCTTGAAATCAAATATCGTTTTACTCTTAACACATTCTTTGTGCCATGAGGAATTACGTGTCTCTGAAAATGATATTGTTTATAGTTATTTGCATAGTTTTATGACCTTGTACTATGATATTAGGTACGAAATTTTGACGTGCGTTGCATGAAATTCCCTCCACTTTTGCAGACATAGGACCTTGTTGCAGTACATGATTAATGAATGTTTTCATGTTATAAAATAAAAAACCCTAATACCTTCTGTATTATCACACACAATATATTTATGATTTTCGTCATCCATATCTTTATATTTATCACAATGTTCACTTGCACAAATAAAGTTGGGCTGATGTTCATGTTCACCATTTTCATCTTCCAACAACACTGTTTCAACATCAAATACTATATACAGAAAATCCTCTACCCGTTTTGGTTTTGCTGGCTTTAAAAAAAGCAAATGCAACTCATCCACATACCAGAAGCACACTTTACAAAAATGCTTACCACAACCATGATTAGACTTTTCTTATGCATATATATCTTAGCACCACACTGAGGACAAAGTTGTACATACTCACATACCGGTTTACCTTTTCGACTTCCGTTTATCAAAACATGTTTCATTAGGGAATGTCCGATAGCACTTAATACACTAAATTTTACTTTAATTACTATTTTTTGTCTGGATGATACTCTTCACAATATCTACCTAAATATTCACATTAGTGAATGCGACGTTCATTATAAGGGGTAAAGCAATAATTACAGTAACCATCACATCGTAGTGGATCTCTTCATATTGCAAAAATAATTTCCTTTCTTCTGACGGCCCAACATACATCTTGGCATAGTCTTGTGTGTCTAGCATACGTCCATACACTATAATTTGATATTAATCTCCAAAATACTTTTGAAACTTGTCTGCATCTTCTTTACTGCCTCCATTCATACGTCTGCCGAGTAACAATTATCTACCTTCAGATGCCAACTTCTTAGAATGATTCTTCATATAATTTGCATTTTAAAATTCTTTGTTCGCTCGCAGTTTTGCTAATACTAACACACGAGCAAGGCAACCAGGAAGTTCATCAACTGAAAGATATGCATCTGGAGATGTTTACTATGTTGTTTACTATGTCGTCCCTGTCCACTAATTGGATCTGTAATGTCTACTTTGATTACTACCTTTTCGCATTAACGAGAATGTCTCATTCGGGTTTAGAACATTTTCAATCTTTCTCAACATATCTTCTTCACTAATATGAGCTCCTAAAATAAATGGAATGAATATTGCTTTTTTTAAATTTCAATTCGAATTTTTTTATAATAAAACTAACATTTCAATCAGGATAGCTGATGCAAGAAAGACGTGTCTGATTCTAGTAAAGTACATGGATCCGTATTCTGTAACGTTTTGCCATCTAGTGATCATTCTATTACACTTCTTTCATATAAATCTCACAACAAACTCGCTTTTGGTCTGTGTCAGAGCTGCATGAACGTATTGCATACTGAAATATTGCATTGCATTGCATATTGCGTTAAAGAAAGTGTATATTATACTTGACACGTATGAAATTTGGGAAATGGAGATGAAAGATAGATTGTTCAAACATTATGTTGATAGCTTATTGAAAATGAAACAAGAATGCAGTGGGTTTTCTTCAGATTGTACTACAGGAAAGCAAAAACAGGCATATATAACATATTATGCTTGTGATGAAGGAATAAGTTTAGAGAATGACAAAATCGAACATAATGAAGGGTGGAGGTATACATCGAAAATTTTCTTAAACTCACTCTTTTGTAAATGGGGCCATCGCAGCCATTTACCACATACAAAGGTTGTAACTGGTGCTCAGGAATTCCTTGAACTAGTAAGAGCACCTCACTTGGAATTTCAAAAGGTAGTTTTTCTAGGACAAGAATTATAGGTGACATAGAAAGACTTGGAAAATGAGAACTCGCCATATCCATTTACAAATTTGGCTGTATCATCATTCATAAGCTCATGGGCCAGATTTCGATCGTTTGAAATGCTAGATATTGTTGCGATTGAAAGGGTAATTCATTGATATACAGATTATATTATTTATATACGATGACGTGATGAGCCAGTCTAGTTAAGAAAGGGGAATTATTTAGGAGAATCAACTATAGAAATTAAAGAAGAGTGGGAAAAGTTAATTTCCATTGGTGTGGATGCAAAACGCTATTGCTACAGAATTCATAATATACATAAAGGGGAAGTAAAAGAGGTTCCGAAAGTTCGGAGAATAACATTAAATGCAAGGGGTCGAAAGGAAACTAATTTTCAACATTTTTGTGATTTGGTCACTCTAAGGTATGACAGTAAAATAACCTTCAATCCAAATAATATATTATGCAAATCAGGATATAAGATTGTCTCTAAAAGACAACGTAGACTTCACCAAGAATTTAATACCAAAAGACGTAGACTAAATCCTTCCCTTAGTGAGGATTATCATACCTTACTTTATGACTTCCCTATCAAATAAAATATAATATATACTTTTCTTAAAACCTGAGATTTGTCATCAAATCGAGATCATTAGTAACTACATTTGCGATCAAAGTAATACCTAGTCGAACACTGTGTTGCATATTTAATATTACGACACAAAGTATCTCTTTTATGAACAATAGTTGCGAAGTATTTAAATAAATCAAATACTTTGTATTAATATGTATCTGTAGTCACATTGATGAAAAAGTAAATTGGCATAAATAACTTCTCTGTATTCGTAACGAAGTTTTGTGAGCATTCAACATGCAAACCAATAAAAAAATTAAACTTGTAAATCCCAACTTCATTCTGACGTGGTGAACTTGCATTCGTAACAAGAATTGTACTTACACTTTATTACGTATAATGAAAAGATTTTTACCCTACAATATTGTGTTTCATTCTTTTTCCTAGTTAGCAACACAGCAAAATAGTATTTTGTGGATTATGGTGTATTTAAAGTTAACAAGATCTAAGTCAAACATGTTCAAATATTTACTTTAACAAACACTTAAAAAATAAATGCGAATCATTTTAGTACTTTATTAGATTCACTACGGAAGATTATTGCAAATTTAATAAAGTTAATTACATATTCCTCAATATTCATTGCGAACCTAATAAAGTTCCTTAAGCGAGGGGAGTGATATCACCATGCTAACGGGATGTTCGCATGGATTTCCCGCTAACAAATTTTATGTTAACACGCTCGAATTCTTTTGAATTAGTATTATTAGAAAATTTTCATCAGAAAATTTGAGAATCCTTCAGTGATTTGAAGAAAAGAATCTAGAACAAATAATATTACGCCACGTTAGTTGTTGGTTAACATTTAACTTTAAATTATCATGAAAGTTTACGGAGAACCATATCATCTTATTAACGGTAATTTCCCCTTACATGTGCCGATAACGACAAAGTAGAAATGTCTCGTCTAGCTTCAAAGAGAAAGAAGGTCCAATAAAGTATATTTCACCACTAGCCTTTTTTAATCCGCTCACATATTGTTCAATATTTATTAATTAGAATAGTAATTTTAAAGTTACGAATTGCATGATATTTTTTGTTATTAGATATCTAACGTAGAACTTTCGTAAAGGAGAAGTAATAGAAATTGTTTCAAAAGTTTGAATTTGAAAGCATTTGAATGGCATGGAAGCCTGAACATTACTACATGGAAAATTGAAGGGAAACTTCCATAGTATGTAAACTTCAAAGCATATACACACGTTAACGCTAAAAATACTTTGCAACTTGCTTTTACTCAGTCTGGGATGCAGTATGGGGTTTCTTAATTAAATATTATTACGGACTATTATAACGATATATTAACATTCTACAAGAGGCGAACTTGAAAGTAATTGAAATACATTTGACGATTAATCCTGGTATGGAGAAGAGCTTCTCCTATCTTTCTAGTTCGCTTCGTTCACGAATAAAAGCTTATCTTGAACACTTCCTTATTAAATAGCTTCGTACTTTACCAAATACTCTTTCAGACAGAAGAACAAGAGTACTCCAACTGTATTGCATATTCGATTCTAGCTTGTTAAAAAAATTCCTCTATCTCGTTAACACCCACCATACCTCATTAAAAATATTTCCTCGAATATCATCTTCAAATCTTCTTAAGGGTTATAAGGAAGAAAGACGAATAAAATAATACATATTACACTCTAATCACATACCTATCTTGATTTTCAACTTCTCCTCTCTCCCTAGTTCACTTCATTCCTAAATGAAAAGTATTTTCTTATATCCTAACTTGGCAACATCTTAAGGACTTCCAAGGGTAAAATACGCCACTAAAAGATATCCTAGTGTATTGGGCATACATGACTTGGTTACAACCTTCACCCGTCTCCCTAGTTATTTTCATTCTGAGTTAAAAGCACTTCCTTGGGTATTTTATTACAGATTCCTTGAAAGCTTTTAAGGATTTCCAAGGAAAAAAAGACTAATAAAACCATTCCCGAGACACTCCATATATATACCTAACTTAAACCTTCTCTCGTATCGTTAACAGCTTCCATTCCCAACTAAAAGACATTTTCTTGGATACCATCATGACAATCTCTTAAGGAGTTCCAAGGAAAATAGACGAATAAAAACATTGGCAGTACACTCCATATAGGATTCTAGCTTTGTTCTAAACAATTAAAAATAGTTCACAAGCGTTATAGGTAAGATAGCTAAGACTATGTTCATCATATTCTTTACACAATTCTAGTATCGTTTGGTAGTTCTCCGGCCTTTCTACGATAAGTCTTCCATAACATATACAACACCTTAGAAATACATCTTAAAACAACTCTTTATTATTAATAACCCGCTACCAAAGATACTTATAAAAATTTATGCATATTACATTACACCCTCACTGCTGAAAAAATCAACTAGGCAGCTGCAACCCTCCAATCCCCTCCTAGCCACGTGCAATTAGCGTGGAAATTTATGGGACAATCAATATTCGTACCAAAGCTACTCATGCCTTGCAACTATCATAATTTATGACTTTTACCCAAAGGCTAATTGCTTCTATTGTGGATTAAATAACCTTTCCCCACTCCTTTCAGAGAAGGAGAGAAACATTTGAAAACGAAGGTAAATTAATTCAGTGCTGCAAATTTAGAATATCAAAAAGTCAGATTGATAGATCAAACTCTTAAAAATTTAGTGTAAAGAAGAAAAAACATGAAACAATCACATTTTATTCTCGTATTGTGACATAATCAATAAGAAAAAGAACATTAGTAATAATTAAAATATATAATAATGTAGCTATAAAATAATATACTAACTCTAACTATAAAATAATACATTAACTATAACCATAATATATAATATAAAAACTATAATAATATAACTAAAATAGTAACTTACGGGTTTAGCTTCCACACAGTGCTTTGAGAAAAGTAAAAATTGAAGAAAATTTTATTTGTAAAAAGAAAATACTATTTTAATTGAACAACAGGTAAGCAAGATATTTGAAGAATTTTCTAGCGCAATCCGTGAAAGAGTTGCGGAAAGGATCAGAGAAGCCAGTCAGCGCCTTGAGACATCAAATGGCCCTGTTCAAAGGTAACTGCATGAAGAAACGTAGGAATAATCTCAGACCAGATAGTTGGCAATAGGACTCGAACCGAGAATCTTCCGAATGCAAAGCTTATGGTCTAGCAAGTGAGCCGACGCTATTTCGTAGAATGAAACTTAAGTAATAAGGCATATAATTCATTGACGTAAGTCCTACGGTGAAAGTTGAAGAGTCTGAAAACGGTACAAGCAATTTAAACCTGATGACGATATACGAAAATGCTTGTAATTATTACATCAATACAAGGACTGTATTTAGACAAGCTGAGGGTGGTGGAAGTTAGCTCGTTAAACAATAAGGAAAGCTGAGATTATTAGAATAAAATAATTTCAATATAAAATATTATGAAATGTATTAAAACTTGGCAAGTCACACATCTGGCATGAAAAGAGGATATTTATTATATCTCCCCAAAATTATAAATATCTTCCCGACGTGATTGTAAGAATCTTCTCGACGTGATTGTAAGAATGGTCCTGACGTGAAATTATCTCCCCATTTCTCTAGTATATCTGTAGTAATCGCCATAACGACGGCTAACATAGGCAGGCCTTGTAGGTCAGAAAAGGGGAGCGCGATAAGATTACGTTTGGTCGTGGTTGGGAATCCGGAGAAAAAGACCCCGTTGGCGAGTTCGGGACGACGTTGTTGCAAGAACAATATTATAGGCGATTGTTCGTGATGAAATCTGACTTGATCTTGCAAAATAAAGGATCCAATGGCGGTCGTTTGTTACTGCGGTGATGAACTTTCAAGTTCGGTAAAAGATTCAGTTTGTTACTATTATTACTGGATGAATAAGTTTCTAAGGACGTACCTGTAACCTCGCAAGTTCTTCGTCTCTCGGGCAGAGTGCTGATGGAGTGTTCCTTGGGTTTTTGTATATACGACCATCATCATCCGGTGTCGTAGGTGGAGTAAAATGCTTCCAATTTGGTTTGCGAAGGTCTGCGAAATCAGAAATTATGTAAAAATTAGAGATACTTAAGGAAATAATATATCTTATGTTTACAAATACAGTTAATAGTTACATAACATAATTCAATAAATCATCAGAAGAAACACCAATTAGTTTTTCTATCTAATTTTCATTGCCATGAAATTAGATTGAGGAAAAAATCCAAAATCATCATTAGCATTACACTGAAAACAAATCGCAGCCCGACTTTTCAGAAATACAACGTATAACTATGCGCAATGCACAGTTGATACACACACCAGCATTCAATTCAATTCAATTCACTTTTATTATTTCCAATATTCTTCTTACAGATTTTAGGAAGATTTGCCTCAGCCGCTTTCGGATTCTCCTTTTGCTAATATCACATGAAAGTGACACATTGTAGTTTTGTGATGGATTTGGATTGTAACAAGTACAATACAAAAGCACTAAAATTTCTTATATAAGGTTATATAGTTTCGAAAAAGAAGAAAAGAAAAATCTAATAATTACCAATTCCTCTACAAAACAATAAAGGCATAAAGCACTTATATTATGTTAGGAAATACATATTAACAACGATATTAATTGGATTGTTAATTCGTTTTTAAAGTTAAAAAAGGAATTTAAAAATTAACAATTACGAGTGCAATGCAAAACATGAAAGCCTATGAAGCACTTATATTACATGTGTACACATTAAGAATGTTAATAGCATTACAATTAATTACAAGAGCAAATAAACTTACAATCAACAAAAGAGTTCAAACAAGCAAAAGAGCAAACAAAACACAAAAGAAAGTACGAGAGAAGACGGAAAATTAATAATTGTGAATGTTATGTACAAACTAGTTACGATTATTTCTCAGTTTATTTCATACTTTGCAGTAGTATATCTATCTTACAGTTGTAGCAACGTTTCTTTTTCATACTATCCTTGTTTTTCTAGGGTTAGCCCCTGATTTGTCGGTGGGTTTTATAGCGATGTCTTTTCTTGTTCAAATTTATTTATTGCACGTCTTTGTTGTGATATCAGCAGGGGTGGATTTCGACCCAGCCCTGTTGGGCCAGGCTAAAAGTTTCCAGAGACCTGGCCAGTCCAGGCTAACCTGCTGTAGTCCGTTCTGCTTTATTTTTTGTCCTGTGGATAAATAAAAAGATAGTTTTCAAAATTGGTCGGAATAAAATTTACATACTGTATCAGCTGAATTTTAAAGTTCTTAATACGTAGTTCCTTTTGATGTGTAAGCTCTCACAAGCATTGTCTTTGTTCTTTCTTGCCCAGGGTTTCTTTCAAACTTCTCCGGTGGTACATTGCACTTTTTAAGTCCCCAGGGTATTGTAATAAGGTTCGACAGACTATTATCATACTAATCTTTTAGAGCGTTTCTGGGGTATATTTGCTTGCTCTGGGAACAATACTACAGGCAGCTCCCGAACGAAAGAAACACTTATACTTTTCCAGAGTCCTGTAATCGGGACCTTCCGCTTCAATTTTACACCCCCTCCCTCCGAAAATAATGAATAAACCTGAAAAGTGAGTGATTGCGTTCACTATCCAGTTTCGTGGCTGGGCCGACGTTTTCCGGACTCGTAGACCGGGTGAGTCGGACCAAGATGCAGAATTATCCCAATTCATAAATCAGAAATTTGTAGTGTAAGGTTTGTTAAATATGGTATTAGAAGTTAAATTTGCTCATTTACCGAGCATACAGTACAGCAGTTTTTTTAAAAAAGATATAATTTCTATTAACACACGTACACAAGCATTTACAGGTTTGACTGTTTACAAACAAATTTAGACAACTTCATTGTGTATGCGCCATTGTAGTATCATTCATAACTGACTTTGGCCCGTCACAATTGAATTAGTGTGATAATTCCTTGTTATACAGCAATTTCTGTAACTCAAGATTTATTTTATTTAAGCTACTATTTAGTACAATCTAGAGGGGGTTGATGTTCGCAGTCCACCGGGCCCGCCAATGTTCCGACGGAAAATTACCTTTTGCGAAACTGACAAAACACTACCAGTGTTCTTATGTGTACAGATATATCACTCCCACTTTTATGATTTCTAATTAAGTAGGCCTTTGTAAAGCTTATCCCTGCTGGAGGACCGTACGAAGCCTTTTCTCTTTTCTCTCTCCTTCAACCACTCTTGTTTGCCAGTGTGATTGTTAAACACCACTTGTGCCTGGAAAGAGACGATTGTCATGTGGTAATCTAGACGAAGAACTGAAGGGAGAAATGAAAAACGGAATAGTAGCCAAAACATCAATTATGAATACCTTTTCTCAAAAGCTGAAATATAACACCATATAACACACGCGTATCAATGAACCTTTCCCTGCTGGCATCCCAGGTAGCCCAGGAAATAAAGGTTTGATGTCGGGAATAATTAGGGGAAAGCTGAATTTTGGTCAGTTGTTGCATCACTACCAGAAATGTATTTTCCCAAAAGAACCCACCGCTTCCCCCAAATCCCCCAAAAGTACAATTTTTCGCACTTTCAGAAATTATATTATATCTCCGTAACCAATAGGCATAATGACATGATTCTTTTTTGTTTTAATTCTTAGATGACAGTCTACAAAAATGTTTATAATACGTTTTGTGCTATTGCTAGTAGTTTTGCTATAATTTAGATCAAAAGCGCAAAATAACGATATTTTGCTTTCAATATTTACACTTTTTACGGCGTAGTACCTTTTAAACTCACAATATCAAAAACCTGTTCGAAATAAAAGTTGTTGCCTGTTTTATAAGCTTTATAATGATGTCTATATCAATGTGTTTGAAGTTAGCTATTGAGGTAGTAATGACGCGCAACAGCGCGTGAACAATGTTTTACCTTCTGTGTGCCCTATCAACGTTAGGGAGCTGTGAGCTGCCGACGATTATGACAATATGTCTTTGTTGTGTAGTGGCAAGTAAAATAGGTGACGAATTGGTTGTGTATTTTGACGGTCTTTTCATGTGATATATCATGTACCCAGATACCATAACAGCTTGCAACAAGGTTAAGTAACGTCAAAATTGCTATGTGGATAGTGAGAAAAGAGAAAGAAAGTAGGTACTTGAATTGTAAGCTATTTCTGTACTCAGCAAGATAAAATAAAACTTCATAGAATTTATTGCGATTTGGAAATTACATTTTAGATGGTAATTCTAGGTTTTAGTAAAACTTACCTGTGAAGATGTGGCATTTTCAATTGAATGTTGTAGGTTATGTATATATATATATATTTGTCAGAGCGTAGTAATCGGTTACCATTTTAAAGAAATTTTGTCAGCATGTTGCGAAAATTTACGTCGCGGAATTAATGCTTTAAGCTTAATAAATTACTTATTTATTGGAAATACAATAAAAGAGGAATGGTTGATTTTGATTTACTGTGATCTTATTGGAAATATCTTGAAAGAGAAATTGTAATCGTGAAGAAAGTATTACGGACATTGAGGTTAGTGTGAAATGAAAGGATGTACTGCATGAAAAGTTGAAAGGAAAAAGTACTATTAGGGTTCACAGCGCACAGTATTAAACTATACAAGACACAGTAGTATCAAAGCTAATTATAAATCAATGCAGGCCGATAACCCATCTCATCTTTCAACATCATCAATTTGTTTATTTACCTCAGAAGCAACGTTCGATTTAAAAAGAAATTGCCTCTTTTATGGTAAACTTTCAGTATTAAACTATATCATAGCACAGGTATTTTGGTATGGTTGTGACCTTAGAAATGAGGGAAAATCTTATTAAGAAATGTGACTTACGAGATGATGAGTGGGGACAAAGGATAAAGGCTAGACTTCTTATTATGAGTAATCTTGTGGTACCAGAAGTACAGTGCCATGGAAAGTGTTTCAGAGATTTTTTAAAGGACTAAACCAATTAGGGAACTCGTGACTCGGCCAAAATAGAAACAGAGGAATTAATTTTCTATGTTATGTGAGTACATATAAATCAATGACGAATGCCAGTACACTCTGAATGAATTAAAAGGTATGAAATATTTTTCAAGAGGATGGCTGTCATATACAAACAAACATCTTTAATAACAGTTTAAGATTCAGATAATTTTTTAAAATGTTTTTGCAAGAAAAAAGATTCTGCTTATCGGACACGGCTCGAGTGATACAACGACAGGAAAACTGATTCTGCTACTGAACGGTTAAGGATAGTATTACGAGGAGCATTCAGAAATTAATGCCTCCAAGCCCACTATTTGCCCAATAGCACTGCAAACATTCTGAACTGTTTATCATTAATTAATTCACTGATGTTTAAGCTATAGAATGTCACTTGTTTCACCTTTCTATCTCTTCTCGCTCCAGAGTAATGGAGCAATCCATGGCATCCAGTGGTGACGTCCGGTTGAAACAGCGGGCTGTCACTGAATTTCTGACTGCAGAAGGTTGTGCGCCCAGCAACATTCATCGCCGTATGAATGCAATTTACGCGGAATTCTGTATTGACGTCAGCACTGTGCGGAAGTGGGCAAGGACTGTGAAAGACCAAACTCCAGCTTCATCAAATCTCCATGATCAGCACCGAAGTGGACGGTCCGCAACGGCCTCTGATGACGATCATCAACATCAGGTGGACGAGTTGATTCGTATCAAGCAACACGAGATCGCAACAACGCTCGCCATTTCCATTGGTTCAGTGAACCACGTCATTAAGGACCTTCTGCGTTACAAGAAGATGTGCGCTCGTTGGGTACCACGGCAACTGATGCCTGACATGAAAGAGTCGAGGAAGATAATCTGTCAGCAGCTGCTCCTGCGATATGAACAGGAAGGTGACGACTTTCTTCGAAGAATTGTTACTGGCGACGAGTCGTGGACACACCATTACGACCCTGAAACGAAGCGTCCTCTCCTTCGCCAAAAAAATCACCTGAAGAAGCAACTCACTATATAAATATTTACCCCTTCCATATGATGCGGTTTGTTGGATTAAACAAGGAATCTGGATGGAATTGCTTCATGAACAATCTTGTTAGTAATAATGAAAAGTGTGAATCGATGTACATAATACCAGTACAGTTTATAAATTTACATCCTAGTACTACTTACATGTCATTGTGTTTGTCAGCAGATCAATTTAGAAAACTCAGGTAATCATCATCCTCCCATTTAATCCACGTATGTTGAATTGCATTGGATTGAATTATGGCTCGGACCGGGATAAAGTAGGAGAAAGGATGCGCACTGCGAACACGAATAGTTCTTTCTCCTTCCAACTTTTCATGTAGTACATAATTTCGTTTCAAATTAACATCAATAATGTCCGTAATTCTCTTTTCATTATTACAGTTTCTCTTTCAAGATATAACCCACTACGAGCACACAATAAATCAAAATCAACATTCTTCTTTCACTGTATATTTTAATAAATAAGTAATTTGTTAAACTCAATGCTCTTACTCCGCGACGTAAATATTTACACGATCCTGACAGTTTTTTTACAACGACAATCGATTATTATGCTTTGTTAGAAAATAATAAATATAACCTACACCATTCAAATGACAATACAACATCAACAACGGCAAGTTATACTAAAAACTAAAAATTACCAACTAAATTTAATTTCCAAATAACAGAAATATGACTAACCTTGTCGTAAAAATTCTCTGAGGATTTATGTGCTTTTTATGAGCAATTAAATAGCTTCAAATTCACAGCACCTTATTTTATTTCACTACCCACATTGCAATATCGACGTGACTCAAAGTTAATCAAGTTTGCTTTGACAACTGGAATGACTTAATCATCATTCATCAAAAGATGTTAAATAAAATAAAATTTATTCAATGAACAAGTTCCAACTTGATCCATATATAAAAAATCGCTCAATCATAATAAATAAAAGAAAGCAATTTAAATAAAAGGATCATTCACATACTCAACCACTATTAATCATATAAATGAAAACAATGAAAAACTCATGTTTTAGAAAACATGCCCTAGCTTGTTTCTGCAATTCTAGAATAGGCATTACTCCATGTTATAACGAAGTTCAAACCGATTAAAAATGAGAAAAAAAGAAAATTATTAAAAATATATAGTCTGCTTTTATTTTAGAAAATAATACTTTCAATTAGCATCACCTTTCAATTTATTTTATTTTCGAATTAGTATATTCTCACTACTTCCTCCTTATGTAAAGTAATTCACACAAAAAATATTCAAATCCCTTGATATTATCAAAATCTTCATGTTTAGATAGATAACTATTGTAAATTTTGAAATAGTTAATAGGATGTATCGTTGCTTGCCAAGTAGGATTCTTTAATTATAGATCTGCTAATACATTCATGATAGAGTTCATTACAGATATTTAGAAACAAAGAGGACATAGTAGTACGATTTTTTCTTGCATTCCCAATTTTCACAAACTTCAATAATGCACTTCATAAAGTACATTCTTCACACAAGGACATGATTTTCCACTCTTACAAAGAAATTCTACATTTACACTTAACGAGAATTTAGTATGATACATATCAGTAGTTGCGCCTTCATTATCCGTTAAAAATTTCGCTTTCGTTTGCACCATCACAATTAGAACTCAATTCATCTTCTAAAGTTGATAATGATGCACTACAGGAAAAAATAGCTTTAATGTGTGACATTTTAGCTTAAAACAAATGCAAGTTAGATGCGTTAGGAAGTAACAATAACTGAGTTAAGCTTGAAAGGAAAGAATCACTAACCTTTTCTGTCATAGTTAGAACAGAACTGAGCAGAAAAAAAATAATTTCCTCACTAAACAGTTATGTAAATAATAAGTTCTAACTTGTGTAAATGTGCACTTACACAATTCTGCGCATGCGCAGATCATGACATACTTTCTAACGGACATAGAAAGATGTGAGAGTGTTACAATGTTGCAATGCAATACAATGTTACAATACAATGTTACATCACATAGTTGTGCAAGTGATGTTCTCCATGACAGTCAGGGAAAGCTGCGCTGCGTGTTGACGGCAAATGCTACAGTATTCACCGAAATGATGATGATTCCTCTACAAATAAATCTGTTATCCCTAATAAAATTTATATCAAACCTTATCATATAATAAAGTTAAAATATCACCGCGTTCACGAGCAGGCGCGGCGCGGGGTGGGAGAAGGGTGGGTCCGGGGCGGCAACCGCAGGCAGGAATTTGCTATTTGATTGTTTTAATTTAATCATATCAAATTTGGGTTTCCTCTGCAAAGAAAGATCTGTAATGAGCCTACGTCTGCAAAGTATGACCTCAAAAACACTTCCGTCTGTCCCAGAGGCCAGTAAAAGAAGGTTAGCTTAGGTTAGTAGGCCACCGTAACCGAGGGGAATCTGACGTCACAAAATTTCAGCCAATGAGTGTTCGAGAAAAATGAAAACATTGCTTCCCAAGGCTACTCGACATTTCACTGCACTCACAAAAGTCCAACAGACCACACTGCAACTGCTTCGTGCCGTTCGACCGGTTTATCGCAATGTTAACTAGTTCTCTTCTGCTATCTCTTAACTTTTGGCACTGCAGTGTATTTGAAGATTAGTGTTAACAAGTGCAGAATCGTTAGTTTCACAAATAAGAAAAACACAATAGCATTTAATTATAATATGAATGAGCAAAATGTAAAAAGAGTGACTGAAGTGATCTAGACATAATTTTCTCATTGAATCTGTAATTTGGAAAGCATATTGATTCATTGTTAAGAAAAACTTATAACGCACTAGATTTCATAACGCGTAACTCTTTTCATTTCTCAGCTCAAACTTCACTAAATTTATATTATGCTTTAGTCAGATCTGTTTTAGAATATGGTAGTTTTATTTGGTCACCAGATCAAAAAAAAAAAAAAGTTAATTCTTGGAACCAAGTAAAGAAAAAGAGAGTATACTCTCCATCAGGAGTAAATGCCTATGCTTTGAAAGTAAATACTTCTGTGGTAAGTAAATGCTCGGAACTTAAAAGCAATTACTTAAATAAGAGCGAGTAAAAATAACTTGCAAGTAAACTCTCAATTGACACAAGAAAATACTCTTGAGCAAAGGCAAGCTTTTATTCCCCTGATAAGCTAGAAAATACTTTACTCGTGAGTAAATACTTTCGAGTATTTGCTTCTTTTTATTCACTTCAACCATGACTCTTACGATAACTTATTTAAAATATTTTACGTCACAAAACTCAAGAATAGGCGAGGCATAACTGACGGTATAATATTATACAAAATTTGAATAGGATACATTGACTGTAACTTTTTAGTTGCTAATTTATGTTTTAATGTTCCAAGGCGAAGAGGCAGAATTACACCTCTATTTTATCCTAAGTGCTCAAAGGAAGATCTTTGATTCGTGCGAGGAGGTTGTATAATGATGTAATTATGAAGGTTGATGCTGCTATTTCCAGTATGTCTCTGAATGAATATAAAGGGCGATTAATATTCCAATTAGGAGAGAAGCAGAGAAATGTATGTTATTTGTATAGTGTTCGTTTATATGCTCATGTATGTTGCACAGGATGTTGTTTAGGAAGTGTGAAGAAGAACTGGACATAAATTGATGAACTAAAATAGTGGGTTGAATGTAAGCGAGGGATGGGAAGAAACATGGGGGAGGGGAGAAGAGAGAAAGAAATATGTTGGACTGTTGTTATTTAGATTTACTTTATTTATTTATCTTTAATTTATTTGCTAAATTATTCATCGATTCAGGTTTTATTTTTATGTGGTATTTCAGTCACAAGCTTGCAGTAGAGTTCTAGTTTACCAGGTGGTCTGGGGGTATTACATGCATTAAGTAAACAGTTTACGAAAGATGATTCGTTGACTTTTTCGGAAGTTAAAAATCTTTGGATACTGATTAGCCGAAGATGTTAATATGTTGCTTAATTATAGACTCACATAGCGTTGTGTAGTGTTTGCATGAAGAAGGTGTTTCTAAAACACTGAAACATTACGCTTACTGCCTTGATAATAAGTCATGTATAAGCTTTATAGGCGTATTTTAATTAAAATAATAATAATATAAGTTAATATCTCCCATCTTAGACAGTTGACCAATTATAAGAAATAACTGTACGCAATAATGTCAATTAAACCATAGAGAAAACTCAGAGTAATATGAATTTTAGTACTATATAACTCATAGTAGTTGTATAGTATAATAGTAGTATACTATACACACTACTATAAAACTCATAGTAGTGTCAATTAAACAATAAATAGTAAAGATATGCACACTTTCGTATCTCATCACTACCTACGAGACGTATATTAGAAGAGATTGATTACATCGCTTATATAACTCGCTTTTGTTTTTTGTGTAAAGAACGATATAAGAAGTAGCATTACTTAAATTCTATATTACATTGCGAGTTTCAATATTTCTGTATCAAAGTCTGTTATTGATAGTTTGTGCATCAGATATGGGTTTAGTAATACACTAGCTATTTTAATGGTTTTCTTACTAGGCACGCAATTTACTCCAAGGTCATCTGAAAATAGACATGGCATTTTAAATATAATCAGCAATCACGAATATCCATACTCTCACACGATTAACAATAAGGAGGTGCCAAGCAGACCAACGCAAAGAAAAAAACAACTACGCACAGTTTTCTTACTCGTATTCATTTTAGTGTTTACATGAAGACCAATCTCTGCCATACAGTGAAATAAAACTACACTTCTTGTACTTATGTAGAGATAAAAGGACGAAAAACGTATGAACGCATTTTAAATCTTGTATTTATACATTCGTTATTAGAAGTGTCGTTACCTGCAGAAACATACAATACAGTATCTATGTATCTTGAATAACACTAGTAATACTTTGTCCATAAGATTGCGTATTCTTCTCTAGTTTAAGAAAAAATCGACTTCAGTGAATTTATGATCAAAGCCGTCTATATAATAAAAAGCAATTGTCAAATAATTAATTTTATATCTTTTTTTTTTTTAAGAAACTACAGTACATTATTTTATAACATCTTGATTCGTGACTCTTAATTCTGCAACAACATGCAAACTTTTATATACACTTTGTCATTATCTCCATAGCAATTCTTTTATTTTGACTTCAGCAGCACGCAGGGGTACATAGTAGAGGGAAAATTAATTTTGTATACGACCCTCACCTGAACTATGTCGTCAACAAAATGAATCTCGTTCTTTCTCTAATTAATAAATAAGTCATTGAATAATGTGCTTCCTTTGCGTTTTGTTTGTCTAATTGTAATTTGTACTGACAACACAAATGCCTTAATTTAGGTCACTTGACAGCGTAGCTAACAGGATGGGACATTGTAATTTTCCTTACTTCGTCTGACTGTCTGTCCATCCATCCCTGTCAAAAATTGAAACTTAGGAATTACAAGGTGCAGATAAATGGTTAAGATGTCGTTAGAAAGGCGTTGGCTAGGCTAGCTCATAATCACCTTGATTGGTGCAGTAAGTGTTGTCAACCCACTTTCTAAAATATAATTTTTCAAATTGGTTACATCCCTTTCGACCTATACGCACCAGACATGGCATAAACATTATTCGACACAATAGAGAAGTAATGTGAATAGTACCGCCCCCAAGCATCTCAGTTTTCTGTGCTGCTAACAAATCTTCTATAAAAATAAACTGTTCAAATTGCTATCACTACGTTTCCACCAAACTTGCCAAAAACATAATTCGACACAATTTAAAAATGCTGTTGGTGTCCCCGTCCTCAAGAAATTCAGTTGTCAGTGTTGCTGATTTACTTTAAAATTCCTTTTTTTATATTGCTTTCATTACGTTGGACGTAGCACTACCAAATTTGGCATAAGCATTTTTCGACGAAATGTAAAAGTACTGTGTGTGTGTGTGCTGTCCACAATCACCCCAGTTAGCAGTGTTGCAAACCTATTTTAAAACATAATTTTTCAAATGTCTTCATACTGTTGGACGCATCTGCATCAAACTTAGCATAAACTATATTTCATGGTAAATACGTACTATGGATGTCCCGTCCCCAAACACTTCAGTTACCATTAACGGAATGAAAACAATTTGAAGAACTGAATTTTATTTTTCAAAAATAAAATAGGTTAGCAACACTAACAACTGGGGTGCTTGAACACGGTGGCATCCCTTTTATTTTTCTATTGTGTCGAATATTATTTTGCCAAGTTTTATACGGATACTTATAAATGTATGAAACAAATTTTAAAAGAAATATATATTTTAAAACAAGTTGGCAGCACTCCCAACTTTCTTATACTGTCGTAACATACCCGTGATGGTACATCTTTATATACAATTTCATTTCTCTAGCTCGAACAGTCTGGAAAATGGATTTTCGGGCGGCCATTTTGAATCCAAGATGGTAACTTTTCCAAAATGTAACATTTTTCTTAACTACTCTTGATAATACACATTTATGCTAAATTTCATATCTCTAGCTCAAACTGTGTGGAAAATGGATTTTTGTAGCCCGCCATTTTGGATTCAAGATGGCAACTTTTTGCAATATTTCTGTAACCTAATGGTGATGTTGTACCTTCATATCAAATTTTATTTCAGTATGCCGAACCGTTTAGGCTCTGTAGGGTTCGGCCTCCATTTTGGATCCAAGATGTCGGATCTTTTCCTTTGTTTTTAAATGTCGGATTTTTTCCTTTACCTATTCTTGATCCTACACCTTCATACCAAATTTGGTGTTTCTAGCTCCAGTGGTTTGGCCTGGAAAATGTGATCAGTCAGTGAGCTAGTGACTACAGGGTGAACCCGAAAGATGTGGACAAATTTCGGGAGGTGATTGCTGAGTTCAAAAGAAAGTCCTCTGGCATTTTCTAAAATTCCGCTTCGGGTAAGAGATACAAGATTGACAACTTGGATTCCAAAATCTACTGTTGACAATTGTAACTGAATAGAAAGATGTGGACAAACTGCGGGAGGTGATTCCTTACAATTGTCAACGGTATATTTTGATTCCAAGTTGGCACCCCTGGATTTCTTATACGCAGCGGAATTCAAGAAAATGCCAGAGGACTTTTTTTTTTCATGTTTTGATCTCAGGAATCACCTTCTGAAGTTTGTCCATATCTTTCTTTTCAGTTACAATTGTCAACAGTAGATTTTGGATTCCAAGTTGGTAACCCTGTATTTCTTACACTAGGCGGAATTCGAGAAAATCACATATAATGTTTTTCTTGCTTTGATCTTGAAGTTTTTCCGCATCTTTCTGGTTCACCCTGTATATTATATCGATTCTCGTTCGTTCGCTGGGGTGCTTCTCCAGAACCCCGTGGGAGCTGTGCTCTCTACTTCGGTGTTTTGGGAGGCTGCGTCATCTTTATCGTAGCCAGACTCTCCAGGTAGTGCTCCCCCTTGATATCGATCTGCCCCAACCCCAAGGAGGCTGCGCCCCCATATGTGAGTTTTGCCTTACTTATTGTAACCTACTCGTGTTGATACATCTTCATACCAAATTTCGTTTCTCTAGCGACAGTGAATTGAAAAATGGATTTTGCGGCGATCATTTTGTATTAAAGATGGCGACTTTTTAACGTTTTCTTATATTGTCGTGACCTACTTGTGATGATACATCTTAATACCCAATATAATTTCTCTAGCTCAAAGGTTGTGGAAAGTGAGTTTTGGGGCGGCCATTTTGAATCCAAGATGGGGACTTTTTTAATATTTTGTAACGTTCTTCTAAACTACTAGTGATCATGTATGTAACTTCATACAAAATTTCGTATCTCTAGCTCAAAAGGTGTGATAATGGATATTTAGGGTCCGCCATTTTGGATCCTAGATGGCGTCTTTAAAAACATTTTGTATTATTTTCGCAACCTACTAGTGTTTGTATACCTTTAAGCCAAATTTCATTCCAGTAACCCCCAGCCGTTTAGGATGCGTATTCTATACAACAATGGGTATGGCGGGCATTTTGGATCTAAGATGGCGACTTTTTCAAAATGTCTTAGTTTTTCCTTTACCTACTCTTACTCTTACACCTTCATACCAAATTTGATGTTTCTAGCTCCAGTATTTGGTTTGGGAATTTTGATTAGTCATTCAGTGAGTGAATCTGTCACCATGGGGTTATATATTATATGGAGTCTTCTTGCTTCGCTGGGGACGCTGCCCCCAGATTCCTGTAGGAGCTACGCTCCCACCTTGCGGGTTCTGGAGGGCTACTGTTACCTTTATTGTAACCAGAATCTCTCTGCGGGCTGCATAGCCATGGTATCGATCTGAATCTCCCCCTCTGCGTCCCCGTAGGAAAGGTTTGCTCAATTTATTGTAACCTACTCTTACTCATACACCTTCATACCAAATTTCGTTTCTCTAGCTTCAGTGATTTGAAAAATGGGTTTTTGGGCAGCCATTTTGGATCCAAGTTGACGACTTTTTTAAAATGTAATATTTTCCTTAACTACCCGTGATAATACACCTATATCCCAAATTTTGTATCCCTAGCTCAAAGAGTATGGAAAAGGAAATTTTGGGTCCTCCATTTTGGATCCAGGATGGTGTCTTTGCATACATTCTGTAATATTTCGGTAATCAATTAGTAATAGTGTGCTTTCATACCAAATTTCATTTCAGTAGCCCCAGTGGTTTAGGCTGTGTATTCTATACAACAATAGGTTTAGCGGCCATTTTTTTAATCAAGATGGCAACTTTTTAAACATTTTGTGATCATGTAATACATAGTGATCACAACTACTAGTGATCATGTACCTTCATACCTAATTTGGTATGTCTAGGTCTAACGGTGTGGATTCCTAGGGTACGCCATTTTGAATCCAAGGAAAAAAATAGGTTATTTTCGTAACCTACCAGTGATAGTTTACCTTTATGCCAAATTTCACTTCTGTAGCCCCAGCCATTTGTGTTGTATATTCTATACAACAATGCGTTTGAAGGCCATTTTTGATCCACTTTATTGGACTGACCAGATGGGGACTTTTTCAAAATGTCGGATTTTTTCACTTACTCTTGGTCCTACACTTCCATACCTATACCTATGGCTGTGTTGTACCTTCCATACCAAATTTGGTGTTTCTAGCTTCAGTAGTTTGGCCTGGGAATTCTGATAAGTCAGTCAGTGAGTGAGCCAGTGACCATAGAGCTCTATACTGAAGGACTCGCTTTGCTTCGGTGGAGGCGCTCTCCCCAAACTCCCATGGGAACTGCACTCCCAACTCGCTTTATGGGGGCTTCGCCCCCTTTATCGTAACCAGACTCCCAAATGAATTGCGTCTACATCGTGCTGATCTGCCTCTCCCGGGGGGCGGGGCTGTGCCCTCTTAGGGGAGATTTGCCCCATTTATTGTAATCTACTCGTGATGGAAGATCAATGAGTGACCATGGGGCAGTGGACTCGCTTTGCTTTGCTGGAGGCGCTGCCTCAGACACCCGTCGGGGCCTGCGCCCCCAACTTCAGTAGTGTTGGAGGGTTGCGCCCTATTTACCTTAACCAAAATCTCCCTGCAGGACTACACCGCCATGGTGTCCATCTGCACCCTCCAACGGGGGGGGGGGGGGGGCTGCGCCCCAAAAGGAGACGCTTGCCCTATTTATTGCAACCTACTCTTAGTCATACAACTTCATACAAAATTTCGTTTCATTAGCTTCAATGGTTTAAAAATTCGGTTTCTGGGCGGCCATTTTGTATCCAAGTTGACGACTTTCTGAACGTTTTCCTATATTGTCGTGACCTACTTTTGATGGTACACCTTCATCTAAAATGTCATTTATCTAGTTTAAACGCTGTGCAAAATGGGTATTTGGGAGACCATTTTGAATCCAAGATGGCGACTTTTCCAAAATGATTTAATATTTTCCTAAACTACTCTTTATAATGCACCTTTATGCCAAATTTCGTATCTCTAGCTCAAACGGTGTCGAAAATGGATTTTTAAGTCCGCCACCTAATAGTGATACTGTATCTTCATGCCAAATTTGGTGTTTCTAGTTGCAGCCCTTAAGGCTGTGTATTCAATAAAACGGCTGTTTGGCGGCCATTTTGGATCAAAGATGGCAACTTTTTTTAACATTTTGTAATATTATTCCAAACTACTAGTGATCATGTACCTGCATATCAAATTTCGTATGTCTAGCTCAAATAGTGTGGAAAATGCATTTTTAAGGTCCGCTATTTTGCATCCAAGTTGGCGTCTTTGAATACATCTCCTAATATCTTATTAACCTAATAGTGATGTTGTACCTTCATACCAAATTTCATTTCTGTAGGCAAAGCCGTTTAGGCTGTGTATTCTATACAACAATGCGTTTGGCGGCCATTTTGGTTCGCCCCCTACTTCAGTAGTTTTGGGAGGCTGCGCCCGCTTTATTTTAACCAAAATCTCCCTGCAGGACTACACTGCCATGGTGTCCATCTGCAACCTCACACGGAGGGGGCTGTGCCCCCAAAGGGGAAGTTTGTTCCTATTGTAACCTACTCTTGGTCATACACTTTCATACAAAATTTAGTTTCTCTAGCTTCAATGGATCCAAGATGGCGACTTTTTCAAAATGTCGGATGTTTTTCGTAACCTACTCATGGTCCTACACCTTCATACCAAATTTGGTGTTTCTAGCTTCAGTAGCTTGGCCTGTGATTTTATATTAATGAGTGAGTGAGTCAGTGAATCAGTGACTATGGGACAATATAGTATATGAACTAGCTTTGTTTCAGTAGTTTGGCGGCCATTTTGGATCCAGGATGGCGACTTTTTCAACATTTTGTAATATTTTTCTAAACTACTCGTGATCATTTACCTTCATACTAAATTTCGTATCTCTAGTTCAAACGGTGTCAAGAATGCATTTTAAGGTCCGCCATTTCGGATCCTAGATGGCGTCCTTGAATACAACTCATAATATTTTCGTAACCTAATAATAATAATGTACCTTCATACCAAATTTCATCTTGCTAGCACCAGCCGTTTAGCCTGTGTATTCTATACAACAATGGGTTTGCCGGCCACTTTGGATCCAAGATGGCGACTTTTCAAAATGTAGGATTTTTCCCTTTACCTACTCATGGTGCTACACTTTCGTACCAAATTTGGTGTTTTTAGTCCCAGTAGTTTGGCCTGTGAATTTATATGCATGAGTGAGTCAGTGAATCAGTGTCCATGGGGCTATATAGTATATGGACTCGCTTTGCTTCGCTGAGGGTGCTGCCCCTGACCCCTGTGGGAGCCGCGCTCCCAACATGGGGGTTTGGGGGCTGTGCACCCCTTATCGTAATCAGACACTCTCTGGCGTACTGTGATTCCATGGTACAAATACACCACCCACAGGGCTTCGACCCCATATGTTTTTTTTTAGAATCTTTTGTTACCTACTCCTCATGGTACATCTTCATACCAAATTTCGTTTGTCTAGCCTTAGTGGTTTAGAAAATGAGTTTTCGGACGGCCATTTTGGATTAAAGATGGAGAATTTTTAATGTTTTATTATATTGTTGTGACGTACTCGTGAAAGTACACATTCAAATAAATTGTCATTTCTCTAGCTCAAACGGTGTCGAAAATGTTTTTTTGGGAGGCCATTTTGGAACCAAGATGGAAGATTTCCCAACATTTTGTTATATTTTCCTAAATTATTAGTTAAGATACACCTTTATGCCAAATTTCGTACCTCTATCTCAAACGGTGTGGAAAATTGATTTTAGTTCCGCCATTTTGGATTCAAGATGGCGTTTATGGATACATCAAGTAAACTTTTCGTAGCCTAATAACTATAATGTGCCCTTATACCAAATTTCATCTCGCTAGCCCCAACGGTTTAGGATCTCTATTCTATACAACAATAGGTTTTGCGGCTATTTTGGATCCAAGATGGCGACTTTTTCAACATTTTGTAATAGTTTTCTAAACTACTCGACATAATACACCTTCATACTAAATTTCGTATCTCTAGCTCAAACGGTGTGGAAAATTCATTTTTAAGATCCGCCATTTTGTATCGAAGATGGCGTCTTTGAATACATCTCATAATATTTTCGTAACCTGCTAGTAATGTTGTACCATCGTACTAAAGTTCATTTCAATAACCTCAGCGGTTTAGGCTGTGTATTCTATAAATCACTGGGTTTAGCGGCCATTTTAGATTCAAGATGGCGACCCTTTCTCCACGAAAGAGTGAAGAAAGAAAATTTGAAGCATTCAAAATGTGAACATAGAGAAGATTGGAAAAAGACAGCTCGATATAGAAGAAATGCAGAAATGCTGAAGAGAGTACGGGAGAAACGAACAAGCCTGGAGACAATAAAAAAAAGGGGGGGAAGCTTGTTAGCCTGTGCAGACATTATATAATGCATATTGAGGAATGCAATTGAATATATGGTTAAGGGAAAAAGAGGAGGAAGACGAATGTAGATCCTTGACAATATTAAGAAAGATAAATCTTATGTTGAGATAAGAAGTAAAGCGCAAGATGCAGATACATGTAGAGGGCTTAGGTTGCCTTAAAGAACCTTCCGCTTTCGGTTGAACACTGATGATAATGATGATGAACCACATTCGATTATAAGCAGAACTCTGCGCAGAACTCGAATCATCATGACATTTTTTTTAGTAATTGTTTTTGTATTACCAAAGTTTTGAACTGATTGCATACCCAAAGGTTCTTGCATCTGCAAAAACCCAACTGCTACACTTTCCTTAGCTAGTTGTATTTACTACTGTACTATAATTTTTGAAACAGTGTAGAATTAATATTTTCTTCGATGTTTGAATTTATGGGGGAAGTATGTGTGTGTGGTGATGTAGTGGTTCGCATTAAATACAGAAGAAAGAAAGAAAGAAAGAAAGAAAGAAAGAAAGAAAGAAAG
>JAGDQP010001011.1:59721-76237 GCA_022664845.1 Lepisma saccharinum | reverse complement strand
AAGTGGTGGTTTCGAGAATCAATCTGCCGAAAGCCTTTGCATGTCTGAAGACTAAAGGATTCGTAAAGACCGTGTTCGCCCTTGTCTAACAAACTCTTCAGGGGGAATAATTTGAAGCAGTTGAGAGAAATTCCTGTTTTTCTCATTCCGTGAGCTTCTCTCCTCCCTGGTGAGACTGTCCCAGAGGAGGGCAGGCTGCATCATGAATTCAACTACTGATTTCTTGAATTAGATTAACGCGGTTTCTGAGGACGAGAAATTATCTAGATAACGCACTTTATCTATGTGCAAATGGACTCCCTCTCTTTCTCTTCTGCTTGCTTGGTCTTTTTATAGAAAGAAGTGATCACTAACGATGCAGCAACTTGAGTGTACAAACATTTAATAATTTTTACGAGAAGTAAGTATGAATTTTGCATTTCTCTCGGTAGTGTATATAATATATTCTTCTTCTTAAGTCACAGTAAAAGCTATAAAATATCGAATAAAACTTGTAACAATACTTACTCACTTACTTACTCTATGGTCTCGGTATTCCCAACGGTCTCTTTCCCTCCAGCTTACCAACCACGATGGAATATAATCTTCGTTTCTTCCCTATCCGAGCTACATGGCCTACCCACTTTAGTCGTTGCGATTTCATTATTCTTATAACATCGGGTGAGTCGTACAGTCCGCGAAGTTCTTCATTATGCAGTCTCCTCCGCTCACCCGTCATCCCGTCCAGATTCGGCCCGTATATCTTTTTCCATACCTTATTTTCAAACACTCGTAATTTATGTTCATCTGCTAGGGTTATACTCCAACTATCGCAACCGTAAATTATTATCGGCAGAATAACCGTTCTGCATATTTTCAATTTCAACTTTCTTTATATTAATCGCAAGGTCAGAAGTTTTTAACTGAATAGAAGCATGCGTTGTCCGATACTAAAGGACTTTTTATTTCTTCCGTGACCTCATTTTTGGTTGTTACGTATGCTCCCAAGTATTTAAATTTGTTTACATTCTCTATGACCTCATTCCTAATTCTTATGTTCTTATTTCCTTCATTCCCTATGTTTCGGAGGTATTGAATGGAATGCAGCAGGTAGAGAGGGTGGTGGAATACGCGGATGACCTGACAGTAGTTATCAGCCGATTGGAAATTCAAACAAAGCAAATGAGGTAATAGAAATGATGACTTCATGGTGTAAAGCAAATAAATTAACAATATCTTCAGAAAAAAACGAAATATGTATTATTCTAAGGAAAACTAAATTACGGTAGAGGACCTATAATTAAAGTAAATGGTAAAACAATTAAACGAGAGAAGTATCTAAATTACTTAGGACTAATTCTGGACGAAAAACTTGACTTCAGAACGCACACAAGCATAACAAAAAATAAAGCAATAATAATTTCACACAAATTGGTTAACATAGCAGTAAACAATCTAAAAATACCAATAAAATACCAAATACCAACGCATTTACCATGCTGTAATCATAAGAGCAATAGTGGGATACGCGGCTAGCGTATGATCCCATAGACTCGATGATAAAAGGCAAAAACAGATTATAGACAGAGCTCAACGGCAAATACTTTTACGACTGTCAGGCCCATATAGGATGACATCGGTCGAGGCATTCCAGGTCGCGCTGGCGGTCCCCCCCACTACATCTACAGGTAAAGAAGATGGGAACCATGTACTGGATCAAAAAGACATTCAGGTTAAAGTCGTTAACATCCTACATAGACCAGCTGAGACTAAAGCTGAAGCCAGCTTAGCTACATACAGTGCGTGGCAGGAATTGCCCCAACTGAAGAAGGAAGAAAACTGTATTCCATCTTTCTGGATATTGAAGAGTGGATGGAACTGAACTTGGATATCACTATTGGGCTGATGCAGTTCCTGACGGACCATGGCCCCTTTCGTAAGAAGTTACATGCAATGAATATTGTAGAAGACAACCTATGTCATATATGTGGGGTGGCGACCACACCAGAACATGTAAATCTGCATTGCAGAGAGACAGATCACCTAGTAGTAGAAGAAAGAGAACTACTGAGGGAAATACCTGTTGCGGAGGTCCTGTGAACCCCGGAACTTGCGGAAGCCCTCAGAGAGTTAACTCAAAAAGTTTCAAATTATCATAAAAATAAAATTTAGAAACGGTGTGGACCACCCAGCACAGGAAAAATAAATAACAATACAAGGGAAAATACCGGCTGACTGGCGCGTGTGCGCGTTCGCGAGACCGCGTCTACCGTAAAACGAACTTATGACGAAAACAGCAAAGGGTATAAATGATCCTGCCGGAACCCGGTAGAAGAGCGCCTTGTGGCGGAATCCGTAACAAGAGACGCTCGTGAAGTGCTAAATGTGAAATTATTTGCTGATGGAGAACTAAGTATAAATATGCAAGTGTAACTAAATTAGTGGCAATCATAATTACGCTAAGTTTTGGAATCCAGAAGGAAGTGATAGTGCAGAAGTGTGAGTATGGATGAGTGAATGTGGAAGAGAAGACTAATAGTACAAGTAGTGTGAACAAAAGAAGAAGTGATAGGATACTTCAACTTACAGGGAACTACAATACAAACCAGTGGCAGAAGAAGGGCAGTGGATAGATACCAAGGAGGGATAGCGAAAAAAAACTTTGTGGCTTTGTCATTAAACCCACGCGCACCTTACCTAACTAATTCCCTTCTTTTGTACTTACAGGAGTAGAGAATAAGAAGAAAAGAAGAAGAAGAAGCTCAAGTCTATGTTTGTCCTGCCGGTGTTGTCCATGTGATGTCTGTACTTGTGTAAATACATTATGTAATCTTTATTCTATGTTTTTATAATAAAATTGAGGATACAGTAGATAGGGTTCCCCAAAGTAAATAAACAAACAACGCAAGGAGAACATTCTGGAAGCCTGGCAAAAGCCCATCCCACAATCCCAGAAGTCTTAGATTGATGAAACATTGGAGCTTCTTGGAATGCCGGAACCCCGGCAATCCAAGAATCTCTATGGACATGCCTGCCCCAAGGCAAGAAGATCAAAACGGATCGTGCTGCACGACCCTGAAAGTGCATAATTTGACTTGGGTGACTCATGAATTTCTGCGGTGATGGGCACTGGGTAATGGATTGACATGAGGGCATGCCCACTTAATCTCTGGATTTCCATGCTGTTTTTATGTAGCCTTTCATCCTTTTTATGGATGAGAAAGACCTCTCAACTTCGGCAGTAGAAACTGCCAAGGTTGCGAACACTTTTAGTAAATATTTAGTGTTGGGATAAAAATGTTTGTCACAACCATCCAAAACTGCCATGATCCTCTTGCGCCTTTCTGTTTTTCTTGTGTTACTCCACTTATGGCACCAAAGAATGAATTCTGACTCGATTGCTAAATTCGGAGCTCGGTCATTAAAGAATATATCGTTTCTTCTTTTCTTGTAAAGATACTACTTTTGAAGGATTTATATTCTTTGGGAGCAGCACATCAAAAGCTTCTAGGATTTCCCTTTTCTTCTCAAATCGATCCACAAGTCCAGCTATAAGTGAGTCCAAGCAGGGAATGAACACCGATCTTCTGTAATATACTTCAGTGGTGTTATGAGGTGGGTTGTCCCTTTCACTTTGTCACCCTGCTTGACGTGGAATTTTGATTTTGGCGTTAAAATTCTTTTCCACCAATGACTCGGCTTTCTTGAACAATTCAGAAAACTTCCTTGTGTCACTCTTGGCTCTTGCATTTATCGTTGACGTTGTCCTTGGATCATTGAAATTAATCATCAGCGTATTTTACACCAGAGGACAGGTCACACTCGGGCTTTTGAAGATACTTGGTGGAATGAATTTCTCATAACATGGATTTTTTTTGTAAATTGATGTGAATGTGTACAGTTTTTGTATACTATGTGTTAGTTGTAAGATTGGCCAATCTAATTAATTTTAAGAATATTTAGTGTTAGTAAATGTGCACATGAATATAGTATGAATGATGTGATATTTAATTTGAAGATGTTGTATATATATATATATATATGGTATATTATAGTATAGTAATAGTAGTAGTTGTTGTAGTAGTAGGAGAGTAGTTTAAATTAGTACATATACCCTGTTCGGCCCGGTTCGGTCCGAAATGTGCCCGGCTCTGTTTCGGCCCGACTCGGCTCGAAATCTGTCCGGTTCGGTTTCGGCCCGGTCCGACCCGATTTGATGCAATTTTCTCATCTACATGTGAAAAAGTTTTGAAGCCAACCCACGTCACGGCAAGAAACTGATTAATTATGGAATAAACATATAAGATGGGAAATTCATTTCGAGGGGGAAAGGAGGAATATGAATAATTTTCAGCGTTCGATAGGGCAAACTTGCATTAAATACTTTATGACGTAGATTTAAAAAAAGTAATTGAAATCTATATTGGTATTCAATGTATGATGAATGCAACAGACCACTACGTTGATCGTTAATTCAAATGTTAAAAAAGGGTCACGCTTTTGATTTTTAAGGGCGGTGAAACTAAAACTGATATTACTGGTACCCTTTATTTCGAGCACTTGTGTTAACATTGCATAATAGAATTTAGCTAATACTAGATGCGCGTGTCAAGAGTTATGGCTCATTTTCATGAAACCTTGCGTTGCCTTGAAGAATGTTAATACCCAATTTGGTGTGAATATTTTGAACGGTACAAAAAAGTATTTGAGCTTAAAAGGGCACCTTCTCGTGGAATACAATTTGTATCCATCCAGTTTTGTTCTAGTTCTCGAAGGGTAATTAAGAACGTACTCGGTGAAGTATTATTCCCCACCTCCTCCTGTTCTCTGCAATCCCAGCTAGCATTCTTACGAGTTTCAAAGCGCTCGGAAATCGGTAACCGGTTGATGTAGTGATTAGCGTGTCGACTTCGATTTCCGCACACCACCATTTTCGAAAGTTTTTTTAACAACCGAACTTTTTTGAAAACTTTTTTCTTTGTGTTCATAAAGAATTGCTCCAGGCTAGGTTAGAAAAGTCAGAATAGATTACACACACACACACACACACACACACACACACACACACACACATATATATATATATATATATATATATATATATATATATATCGGGTGTTGCAAAATAACTGTTAAACTTTCGGCGATCGGACATAGTTTCGGATCTACAAGGTGCCGAAAGCGTGGGAAAATGAATTTCGGACGCCAATATTTCGGAAACTATCCAACGTACAGAGCGCGGGTAAAAAATTAACATAAGAAGTCATACCTGCTCTATTGAAATATGTATGCTTCAGAACCCTACAACGCACGCGCAAGGGATTCCCCAAAGGAACGTAGGGATTCCCGGACAATCTGCCAATGAAAGATTGGTCTAAATCGATATGTATGGATAGGGTTCCCACCTGGTAACAATAATTCGTTTGTATTAAGTCGATATCATAAACAAATACAAAATGGCGGACACTTTCATGCCCGTTGTGTGTGGTTGCATAATATCCAGGTACGGGTGATGGCCAACAGTGACGTTCTGAGTATTACGTGGAGTAAATTTGTAGCCACATGGTCTAGGAAGACATCTGCAGTGTCGGTAGAACACAACACATGAAACAGGGCGATTCACAAGTGTGGAAACACGTAATGAAAAATGCCCAGAAATGTACTCTAGTAAACGTGAGTTCAAAGCGACGGAAATGTAAGGAGTAGCATCAATAACATGAAAGTCATTGCCAATAGTATTACCTCAAGCCGAATCAATATGCTGTGCAAGGTTGCATACCAATAATAGTGCAACAACTGAGGCCCAACTGAAATTGCGCAAGGGGGCTCACAAAGAAAGTGGGGAATCTCCTTCTGGTTAATAAAGGAAGTTCACTATTGTCATCACATAATGTCGAGATCTAAATGTAACCATTAAAAATGATGATGAATATCAACATGTCCCACTACTGCTGGGACTCCGTTCTACATGCGAAAAATAGGAATCCACCAACACTAAAAAGTTACAGATGACATACACTTCCCGCGCCTCTAGTGGAACTTTCTGTATCACATAGCTGAAATCGTTCTCAACCAACTCTTATTTCATAGCGTCAATTTCGGATGTAGGTCTTCAAACATCTGATTAATATTTTCGCCTTTGTGGTCGTTCTTTTCGTAGTAGCAATATCACACCACGCTGCCATTAAGTCGGTTGGGTCCAGAAATACAGATGGCTTTTATCCCTTCACTTGTCTGTTGGATTACTTTCCTCCGCAATCACAACTGATGCTGTTCTGCATGAAAGCAGCTCTTTGATTCGAAGGTCCCTGGGCAAGGTGAAGCTATGGTAGTTTGCCATTGCCTTCCGTGGGATGATAATGACGTCCTACAGTTTAACGTGGGATCCGAACCAGTTATGTCCCCACCGGGAATCGAACCCGGGACCATTTGATTACAAGCAAGAAATATGGAACGGAACGAAACGAACAAAACAAGTCTAGTTTTTTGTTTAGTTTGTTCACATCACTTGTCATACCAACACGACCGGGATGTCATCATTGCAAACATCAGACTAAGGGAATCGTTTAAAAGGATTGAGAAAATGGACACAGGACAGGACCACAAACAGAGCAAGAAATTAAACAAAGCAATTGTAAGACATCAAGGATTGCAACCTATTTAGAAAAATCAAGGATTTGTATCCACTAAAATTTAACTTTCCTTCCTAAAGTATAATAGGTGCTCACGGCTTTCATGTAAGTTGACATCTCGATTTTTTCTGGAGCGTATTAGCAATGGCTTTCATGTTATTGATGCTACTCCTTACATTTCCGTCGCTTTGAACTCACGTTTACTAGAGTACATTTCTGGGCATTTTTCATTATGTGTTTCCACACTTGTGAATCGCCCTGTTTCATGTGTTGTGTTCTACCGACACTGCAGATGTCTTCCTAGACCATGTGATTACAAATTTACTCCACTTAAAACTCAGAACGTCACTGTTGGCCATCATCCGTACCTGGCGATTATGCAACCACATACAACGGGCATGAAAGTGTCCGCCATTTTGTATTTGTTTATGATATCGACTTAATACAAACGAATTATTGTTACCAAGTGGGAACCCTATCCATACATATCGATTTAGACCAATCTTTCATTGGCAGATTGTCCGGGAATCCCTACGTTCCTTTGGGGAATCCCTTGCGCGTGCGTTGTAGGGTTCTGAAGCATACATATTCCAATAGAGCAGGTATGATTTCTTATGTTAATTTTTTACCCGCGCTCTGTACGTTGGATAGTTTCCGAAATATTGGCGTCCGAAATTCATTTTCCCACGCTTTCGGCACCTTGTAGATCCGAAACTATGTCCGATCACCGAAAGTTCAAGAGGACTTTTTTCTTGTCTCAGTGTCAGGAATCACCTCCCAAGAGCTTTAACAGTTATTTTGCAACACCCGATATATATATGTATATATATATATATATATATATATATATATATATATATGGAAGAAGGCCTCCAGTGTAGTACATTTGTCGTCCATCTTCCATGTGTTCGTCTAGCTATATGATCGGCCCATTTCCACTTCATTTTCTTCGCAGTCTTAAGTACATCCTCTACCTTTATTTGTGCGCGAATCCATTCATTTGTCTTCCTGCCCCTCCTGCTTATTAATAGCATGCATCTCTCCATTGCTCTTTATGCTACTCTTAATCTTAATCTCCAAGTTTCACATCCATACATCATGTAGTAAAAATAGTAGTAGTATTAACACTAGTAGTAGTAGTAATAGTAGTAGTTTAGCATCATTATTATTATTATTAGTAGTAGCAGTAGTCATAATAGTAGTAGTAGCAGCAGTAGTAATAATAGTAGAAATAGTAGTAATAGTAGAAACACTATTATTAGCAGTAGTTATAATAGTAGTAGTATTAGCAGTAGTAGTAGTATCAGTATTAGTAGTAGTAGTAATAATAGTAGTAGAAGTAATAGTAGTAGTACTAGTAGTAGTGGCAGTAATAGTAGAATTAGCATTAGTATTAGTGGTATTGGTATTAGTAATAGTAATAGTAGTGTTAGCAGCATTAGTAGTAGTGGTAGAAGTTTTGCCTATCTTCTCTGTTACTAGTAACGCACTAATGAGTGTTGTATAAGACTTTTTAGTCCATGAGCTGTATTATATAATAAACATGATAATCTATTATGGACAATTCAAGCACAGATAACAAATAGACAGACAAAATGGAAATATAGAAATAAAACCTGGGGTAACCTTTGACACGATTTTCCCATTCGAGAAGGGTCTCAGCCTGGTCCGTTTACAGCCAGGCTCGTTTCTGACGGCCTGTTTACAGCCCGGCCCGTTTGAGCCCGGCCCGTTTGAGCCCGGCCCGTTTGTGCCCGACCCGTTCTCAGCCCGGATCGAAATTCGGGCCGGGCCGGGCCACCTGCGGGCCTGGGTTTACAGGGCTGTGATTACAATAGCGGCCATCAACTGAAAAGTGTTTTTATGGATAAATAAGAGGCTCGAATGGAGTGTTTAATTTTTGTACATATAAAATCCGTAATTGTGGCTGAAGAGATAAGCCAATAAATTGGTCGCCAGGTAGGAAATTTGTCATGGTATTTCAACGAAAAACCCGAACAGAATATTGTTGTCCCAAAGAAGTACGAGAGAGAGAGAAAGAAAGAGTGCAGGAAGGAGAGGAAAAATAGAAGTTCATAAAAAGATCTGGAAATTCCTCAGTATATTGATTTTACGTACCGGCCGAGCGTGTGTTTTATGAAATAATATTTCTATACAATTTTTAAGATGTTCGCTGATTAATTTGCTCGAGGCCTGTGTACAGGACCTGACAAACGAAGTGTTTATTTGGAACTGTTTGTAGAAATGTTTCTGTGTAAAATTAACTCTCTGATGGTGTTCTCATTGCTATTTCTTGTAGAAGTATTGTCGTAAATTTGTCCAATCTCTATTTGTTTCTTCCTGTAGAAAATAGAATTTCTGGGAGTAGAGTAAGCGAGCTAATCTATTCAGGGCGAATAGAAGGGGATCAGTAGAATTGCTACTGCTGAATTGGGTGGAGTAAGTCGGAGCAATTGTTTCTAGTAGAATTTTGTGCATATCCCTATTTTTTCTCCTCTGGGAGTAGATTAGATGCATAATTAATTTCTCTTTTGTAATCGAAAGTACTAAATTCTAGTAGCTAGTTATAATGGCATTAACCTATTAATTGACTCATAGGAAAAGAAAGGAAAATTTTTGGTTCTATGCATGAGGAATTTTGGTAAATAAAAAGGGATTAGAGCATATTGATGGAATCTTGGGTGCTTCAATTGGCTAATTGAAGGGATTCCAATGTAGTAAATGTGGTATACGGATGCATGTGGATATTTTTAATTGGTAGTATTTAGAGTAAACTGGTGGATGGAATTGGGAGAATCATTGTGAGTACAATTGATTTGATTTCATGTATATTTTTTCTAAGGGAAACTAATTAGGAATCTATTCTTCACTGTTTTTCTGGATATTGAATAAGAAAGATATTATTCTAATTTTTGAGGAAATAATACCTAATTAGAAAAACAAAACGATTAAAGACTATAATGCTTTATTTGCCTGGTTATACGATATCCCAGTGTTACTGGGATAGATAGATTGATTATTCTCTCGTATCAAATGGACACATAAGTGTTTAAAACTAAATCTAATAAGTATTAGCGTGGATATTATATTATTAGTAGTGACATCCCTCCTACATCATATCACGCAATTAATTCTCATTAATTATATGAGGTACCACTGCTTCTAAAAAGAATTCACAGCACACAACTTCACAAGAAACCATTACAAATGAAAATAGAAGAAACAGTTCTTCGAATTATTGCCATTGAATCTTGAAACCTATACAGATAGATCAGTTAAGATTAGTTCTTTTGTAAGTGATCTAATAAATCTATAAAAGTTTATAGGTCATAAAAATGATGAGTTTTTGGGAAATTTATATCTATTATTATTAGGTAGGGAAGTTGAACTGAATAAGCATGAGAAGCTAATATATGGTAAGTTTCTACCTGAATCTTTTATTAGTAAAGATGATTTATTGTTGCGTAATGTTGTAGATAAAGTAGAGCGTAGATATAGAATTGTAGTATGGGTTCCTTCTTGTTTTAGGTTAAATGTGCTAGTAGCTTATCATAACTCTGTTTATAGTGGTCATGGTGGGATTAGGGCCATATTACTTAGAATAAAGACTAGGTTTTCTTGGTTGAACATTCATAAATATGTAACAGAATATGTCAGATCTTGTGGTATCTGTAGTAAGTTGAAAATAACAACAAAAAATAAATTTGGGTTTATGAATTCCAATAAAGTTTCACAACCTGACGCCTGTCTTTATATTGATATTATGGGATCATTATGTAGGACCTCAACTGGTTTTGTCTACATATTTTGTGCTATTGACGCATTCTCTTGTTTGGAAGTATTTTTCCGTTGAGACAAGTTTCAGCCAAAACAGTTAGCGAGTGCCTATTAACGAGTTTCTGCGAATCGAATTTTTATCCGTCAGTAATTTCGGTTAACCATGGTGTTTTTACTAACAAACTATGGAAGAATACTTTGTCATTGTTAAAGACAAAAGAAATACATATAACTCGTTACAAAGCGTGTGCAAATCTGGCGGAAGCAGCAATAAAGCAAGTTAAGAAATGCATAGCTATGTTCTGCGAAGCACACAATAAGTGGAATTTATACCTCAAACCTCTTGAGTTTGCCCTCAACTCCCGAGTAAACGCTTCCACTAATTTTAGTCCGGCAAAACTGCATTTTGGAATAGAGATGCGTGGTGATTAGATAACTTGGATCATATCCAAAAGTACGTTGGAGAATCTTACCCACAATATGTGAGGGATACGGCCCAAAGGACTGAAGAAGTGAATCGTTTGTCAGATTCATTCCAGAGACAAGCTCAAAGAAGACAGGCTAGTTACTACAATAAGCATCGGAAGCCCAACCCGTTCAAAGTAGGAGAGAAAATGCTACTAGAAAATGTCAATTTGTCGAGCACTGCTAAGCACATCCAGGCTGATTTGTTACCAAAATGGGATGGACCTTATATAAGATTTAAACAAGTTGGAAGGAACAATTTTACAATTGAAAATTGCAAAAGAAAGAAAAAGGTGAAAGCTCATTGTGATCAACTTCGCAAGAGTTAGCCATTTCCTAAGTTCGCGGAAGCCTGTGACTTTTCACAAGCCTATTCTTCAAATGATACAAACGATTATGAAGATAAACCAAAGGTCAAGTATTATTTTCGAAATAGACCATAATGTAAGTGATTCAATGATGATATACAAATATTGAATGCTAGAGAAAAGCTCTACAATTTATCTAGTTTCAACAAATCCTATATTTCTCAAATTTGTGTATTGAAGAAAGAATGCTGTAAGAATCTATATGAAAATGATAGAAATAAATGACAATTAATTTATTTTGAGATCGGCGAAAATATTTTTTCTTTTTCTCTTTTTTCTTTTTTTAATTTGTCGAGGTATTGTGTAATGAATTTCTCATTACACGGAATTTATTTTTGTAAATTGATGTGAATGTGTACAATTTCTGTATATTATGTGTTAGTTGTAAGATTGGTCAATCTAATTAATTTTAAGAATATTTAGTGTTATGTAAATGTGCAAATGAATATAGTATGAATGAGGTCATATTTAATTTGATGATGTTGTAAATAATTTGTGTATTTAATCTTTCTTCTTTCTTTCAGGAATCAAAGTAATCTGTTTGTATATTTAAATTGTGTATTGTGTGTTTGTGTTCATTTTCTTATTTGATTTAATTTCTTTCTATTTTCATTGTTAGTTCTTCCACGTCTTCTCTCAAATAAAAAGATTTTACTTTTCGTAGCTTGTGGCAAACTAACTGGAGCACTGAAATTATTTCATCAACGTCTCTTACAGCAGAGGGCAAGTCACACTCGGGCTTTTGAAGGTACTTTGCAAGAGGTAAAGTTATGTTGAATACAGATTCACATATAACTAATCCAATAAGAAAACTTCCTTTTTCAATAGCAGATAGAAAAGTTGATGCACTTATGGATATTGCTTTGTTAGTCACAGACAGTTCTTGGTGAGTAACTACGATTGCTGGTAAAAGTGATATTATTTAGATCATCTTGGCGTTCAACAAATCTTGTCCCAAACAAAGCACCAAGTCGTCGTTTCTTCGTATCTGGGATCAAGTTAGGTATGTGTTTCTTTAAAAGATAGTTTTCTTCAACGTTGTTTCTGAAAATGTTTGATATATCACTAACAACACCTAAGCAGTTTCTTATCGAGGAAATATCATATTAAGAGAATCGCTCAGGACTAAATTTAAGCGGTGTGCTGCACAGTGAACGTAAACTGCCTTTGGGAAAAGTTCTTGAAAACTCTGGTGAACTCCATTGTTGTGACCGGTAAAGGTAGAACACCCATCATATCCTTAACCAATCACTTTGTCCATGGTTAAGCCCAGGCTATTCCAAGTTTCCAAAATTGTCTTGAATAAGTTTTCTGCTGACAAATCATATATCTGAGCAAAACTAAGGAAATCTTCTTTGAAAACTGGTGTTGAGTCGTTAGAAATATACTTTACACATAAGAAACCTGTTCCTTACCGGAGACATCCAAAGTCTCATCACCCGAAATGCAAAAACATTCAGCATCATTTATACATTTCACTATTTTTTTAAAATCAAATTTCCGCAGATGTTTATGATTTCATTCTGAATATCTGGACTAAGGTAAGTAGCATTACGCGCACTTTCTAAAACGTGCTTGTTCAGGTTGTCATCCGTGTCAGCTCTATATCTGAGAAGAGGCCTGAACTTACCTTCTTTTTGTTGTGTTTTTTCGATGGTAAGTGCACCATTGTCTCTATGTCCTCGTAGAGGAATTTCATTTTCACCACAGAAAATCACTCGATTATGGGTTTCAATAAAGCTCTGTTTTGTTCCTTTTCTCTCACTCTTTTGGCGTCTAACAAAGTCACAACATCGCTCTGTTCATCACTGCTTATTCTCAAAAAATGTTCACTGGCAACTGTTGAAAATTTGTGGTAATCTGAAGTCTGGTGAGCATTGAATTTGTCTACAGCGCATTTCCATCTTTCAAACGGAGCTACAACCAAAGACCCATTTTTTTGACCACCTTTCCCAACATATTATGCTCCAAAAAGAACAGTATGCACCATCCTTACTTTTTGAGTAGGCTAGCCACGACCACTTATCTAGCCACATTCTTTGGAATTTGAGTATTTTCTTGTTGAACTCAGTAACCCGGAATATAAAAGATTAACGCAGTACAAAGAAGTCTGTTAATGCATCATATTCTAATTGTCTAGTGTTTTGAACTTCGAAGGAATTATCAGAAGAATAAATTTTATCTGAAATCACTCCTATGTCTAAACAAGTTATACTTACATCGGAGTCTATTTAAGAATAAGAAACGCAGAAAGGAGGGTTTTTGTGTCTTGAAGTCGAAGCACATGCAGAACCATCTTCAATATGTTCACTTAAATTATCTGTTTTTGCAATTTTTCGCTTCAAAGAACTGATCGGTAGTCCTCTTCATGTCCAGTCTCACAAAATAATACACCATCAGTTAGTAACATTAAAAATAGCAAGACCTGTGGCAGCAACAGCATAAAATACACGTCAACTCAAAGCTTCCTCCTATAACACTCGGAGCAGACATTTTGAGAGGACACGAACGTAGCCGAACCGAGCCAAATCTACCCAATATCACTACCCAAATGTGAATCCTGATATTGTGATTCCTAAGATTTACGTTGAAGGCAAAAAAGAAATCTCGAACGTGGGTTAACAATCGGTTCTCATTGTAGTATATAAATGTTTATTCACGGCGGAATTGTCAGCCAAAGACCTACTAGATTAACAATTTGGCATTTTAACAATATGTGTTTACTTGCATCAAAGAAGCCTTATAAAATTACGCGTATTACAATCAGCTCGGTGTTTGTCTTTGTTTCGCTCTTGAGAAGAAAACACCTGTATATAACTATGTTCGTTTAAGAACAAGAGGAAGAAGGAAATATAGAAGCACAGGTGAAAGAAATCGACCTATTGCAATCACCATGATATCACGAGTGCACGACTTTAAGATTTCTTTACATTTTCACCTATCATGACTCCCCGGACCCCAAAACCACCCTCCGTTCAAATGCTATACGTATATGTACGTATACATATAACGTATTCTCTCTCTCTCTCTCTCTCTCTCTCTCTCTCTCTGTGTGTGTGTGTGTGTGTGTGTGTGTGTGTGTGTCATATAACGCGAGCTGATCACAACGATAATTTGAATAACAGTTAACCTATTGAAATGAAACTTGTCTCTCGATGTCTCATTAACATATGGCAGCCGTTTGAAAATCCAATAACTTGCCATCTAATGCGATCTTGTTAAGAACTTTTAGTCAAACTTCGCCAGTCGATGGATCTTTCTAATATCTTGTAGTTTGTAATATTTGAATTGGAAATGATTAAACTTGAAATATAGTACGTGAAGAAATGGAAAGTCGCATTATTATAATTTGAAAAGTTTTTAAACTATTTACTTAAAGTTTATGTTGATATACTTTTCGATGCCATTCAATGTACAATACGAACAAAGTGTTTCTTTTTACCGAACATTTTGGGAGGTTCGGGTTCCGGACTAGCCCCCTTGGCTACGCAACTGCCCATAGTATTCCCGTTTTCTCCTAGATTTGTCTCAAGGCGAGAACCTGGTCCAACGTAGATCTATTTCTTCTAAGTCCACGTTGGCGATCTCCAGTTATTGCATCTACGTATACACCAAGGCGAGTTAGCAGTATATTACTCAACACACTTTGTAACATGCTGGGAGTAGCGAGATTCTGTGGTAATTATTTGAGTCAGATTTATCGCCTTCTTAATAAACCGGGACTATTATTGAGGTTTTCCATTCCTTTGAAAGCAGCTCCTCCTTACTCCATATAGCATTTATCAATTTATGCAGCTCCTGATTGCTCCAACTGTAATGAATTCAGTTGGAATATTGTCTATCCCCGGGCATTTGATTCAGGCGCTTAGGAACAAAATTTTTGTTGGGGGGGGCAAATCCAGTCATCCTATATATATATATATATATATATATATATATATATATATATATATGGTTTGTCCGGAAAGTATCGGGAGTGGTCTCAGATTAAACCTATTTATTCACATTTGTGTACAATACTTCAAAATAGGCCCCGTGGGCATCAATACACCGCTGGCAGCGTTTATTTCCAAGTTTCATAGGACCCCAGGAAGTCTGCAACCGGAATACTGTTGAGGCACCTCGTCGAAACTTCTTGTACCGCGGCAATCGTGTCGAAACGCCATCCTTTTAGGCAACGCTCTCTTGTTGCGGGGAACCAGAAAGAAGTCACACGGCGCGAGGTCGGGACTGTTGCCACGTTGTTTCTGGCCAAACCTTCGACGAGAACTAGCGACGTGTGACTGGGTGCATTCTCATGATGGAGGGTACTATGGTCGGCGATCCCGGGCGCACTCGGCGAACGTGATCCTTCAAACGACGGAGCACTTCTGCATAAAATTTACCGGTGACGGTCTGTCCGGCATTTGCAAACTCTTTCTGCACTAATCCTTTCGCATCGAAAAACACAATGAGCATGTATTTGACGCCCGACTTGCTCATGCGAGCTTACTTCGGTTTTGGAGACTGCTTCGAGTCCCACTCCGCACTTTGGCGCTTGGTTTCCGGGTCATACTGGAAGATCCATGTTTCATTACCAGTGATAACAGTGTCTAAAAAAAATTGGAGCCTCGTAAAAACGTGCAACCAATTTTGCAGCAACAGCCACACGCCGTGCCTTCTGCTCATCCGTTAAAACTTTGGACACAAGTTTCGCGCACACTTTCCTCATGTTCAAGGTTTCTGTGAGTATCTCGTGAACAATCGTTTTGGGCACATTTATTTCTTTGGCAATCAATCGCACACTGAGACGACGGTCTGAGTTCATAAGTTCCCGCACCTTCGCCACATTGTCGTCATTTCGGCTCATTGAGGGTCGTCCAGAGCATTTATCATCTTGAACTTCTTCACTGCTCTCTTTGAACATTTTGTGCCACTCGAACACCCTTGTACGTGACATGGCATGCTCCTGATAAGCCTCCCGAATCATCGCAAACGTTTCCGTAGAGGTTTTGTTCAGTTTCACACAGAACTTGATCGCATAGCGCTGCTCCATACATCGCTGCATTTCACTTTCCGGAGATTTCGACGACGGCCGACACACGCACTTGCTACAATCACGATATGCTCACTCCAGCGTCTTGGAGCATACTGCTGGCCGTTCCCTCACTTCGCTGACATTCCCCTACCACTTCCCGCCGACGCGACTGGTCTGCGCGCCCATTCCTACTTAGGAACAAACCAATCCCGATACTTTCCGGACACACCTTGTATATATATATATATATATATATATATATATATATATATATATAT